>JAVXUO010003149.1:0-90906 GCA_033065855.1 Escallonia rubra | reverse complement strand
GAATCTGTGAATACTTTTTTAATTCCTTTGCTTGGTCTTTAAGCGACCTTACTGAGCTCTCAAAAGTTCACCCTTGTTTGATCTCTTCTGCAGATAATGATCACAGTAGATTTCTTGTGGATGGGTTTAAAGCCTGAATGAGAATTTGGAGTATATGTCTATGTTTTGATACGTAGGACTCTTGCGTGGGTAAACACTGTTTATCTCATTCTATAGAGAACTTAAGTCTATTTCTTAATGACTATATATTTTAGAGATTTTGAATCATTGCACTGATTAGAAACTTTGATATATGTTGGAAGATACTTATTGAATCGAGGTTGTTTATGTCATTAAGTGATCAATCGAGTGAGTGATGGTTTTAACACTCAGGAAGTTTGGAATGTTAAAGCTGTAAATTTTTGGGTCATCACAGGGATGTTGTAGAGCCTCAAGGGATGTGAGCATGTGCATTATGTGTTGTGGTGGTGTGTGCGTATGCTGGGGGGGGGGGGGCGGGAAGGGGGGTGCAGCTGTGCAGCCTCATTGTGTGTACGATATGTCTGTTGTGTATGTACTGTATGGTGTGTGCAGCCTGTGTGCGGGATTGTGTACATTATTGTGTGTGTGTGTGCGTGCGTTATGGCGTGTGTGTATGTGGGGGTCGTGTGTGCGTGTGTAGCCATGTTGTGGATGAGTGTGTAGAGCTGTTTGTGAGTGTGATGGTGTTTGGGGGTGTATTGTATGTGTGTATTAGTGTGATGGGTTTGTCTAGGGGGGGGGGGTGTGGACGTACAATTATGTGTCTACATTGATTGTGCACTTACCTTGTGTAAAGACGTGTGTATCAAGTTGCTTGGAGGATTTTGGAAGTGAAGGGTTGTTTGGGTGAAAACGGATCTTCAGTTGTTTGGTAGAGGTAGGCTGTACAACAATGTGGTATGGTGTGTATGTATGTTTTGCTGGATAGCAAGGTGGTGAGTATGTATGTGTTTACATCTTGTTAGCAGGTCAGGTTATGTGTACCTTGGTTTAAAGAGCTGAAGATAACAATGAAAATTTTGCGGGAAAAATGCAAGAGTCTTTGAGTAATTTTAGAAGAAGTGGAGATGATCACGAAGAAAATTGGTTGAGATCCAACCCTAATTCATCAACTTATGATTGATTGGTTCTTTCGAATTATTTGGCTATGTTGGACTTTACTTTGAACCTAAAATTAATGGAATTCATGTAGATGCCCATCTCTTGTGTTGGAGCATTGATTTCCATGTTAAAATACGTATAGTATTCTTTTGAATATTGACATGAAAGTGTATAATGGTGGTCTTCGAGGGAGCTGGTGAGTGTTGGTGTATTTACTACATGGAAAGCTAGTATTGTGTATTAATTATCGTAAATATGCATATTTAGTATGTTTATGTATTTTCTTAGAAGAAATAACTATTTTGAAATTTGATGTGCTTTTAGCAACTAATTCTCGTTAAAGACATACCTACAAAATGTGATTTTGGTATATTTATCGGAATTTTGATCTGGAACTATTTATCGTTGAAAGTGAATCCTTTTTTAATTCCTTTGCGATTTTTGAGCTTTCAAAAGCTCAAAATGTCACCCTTGTTTGATCCTTTAGATTTCAGTGGATTTGTTATGGGAAAGAATTTGGAGTATATGTCTCTATTTTGATATGTAGGACTCATGCGTGGGTAAACACTGTTTATCTCATTCTGTAGAGAACTTAAGTCTATTTCTTAATGACTATATATTTTAGAGATTTTGAATCATTGCACTGATTAGAAACTTTGATATATGTTGGTAGTTACTTATTGAATCGAGGTTGTTCATGTCATTAAGTGATCGATCGAGTGAGTGATTGTTTTAACACTCCGAAAGTTTGGAATGTTTGCTGTGAATTTTTGGGTCATCACATGGATGTTGTACAGCCTCAAGGGATGTGAGCATGTGCATTATGTGTTGTGGTGGTTTGCACGTATGCTGGGGGGCAGGAAATGGGGTGCAGCTGTGCAATTGTGTGTATGATATATCTATTGTGTATATATTGTATGGTGTGTGCTGCCTGTGTGCGAGCTTGTGTACATTATTGTGTGTGTGTGTGTGCATTATGGTGTGCGTGTATGTGGGGGTCGTGTCTGCGTGTGTAATGTGGTGGATGTGGAGCTGCTGTTTGTGAGTGTGTGGTGGGGGTGTATTGTATGTGTGTATTAGTGTGATGGGTTGTCTATGTGGGGGGGGGTGTGGACGTACAATTATGTGTCTACATTGATTGTGCACTTGCCTTGTGTAAAGACGTACGTATCAAGTTGCTTGGAGGATTTTGGAAGTGAAGGGTTGTTTGGGTGAAAACGGATCTTCAATTATTTGGTAGAGGTAGGCTGTACAACAATGTGGTATGGTGTGTATGTATGTTTTGCTGGATAGCAAGGTGGTGAGTATGTATGTGTTTACAGGTTGTTAGCAGGTGTAGGTGTATGTGTACCTTGGGTTTGAAGAGCTGAAGATGGGAATGAAAATGTTTGCGGGAAAAATGCAAGAGTCGTGCTAACTTTTAGAAGAAGTGAAGATGATCACGTAGAAAATTGATTAGTTCAAGAGAAACTTAAAATGACTTGATGGTTATTTTAGTTAGATGTAGCAAAGTGACATCATGCCGGATTTTGGTATCGAAAAAATGCAGTGTTAAGGTAAATAGTGACCTTTTTAACCATCTAGCAATTTTTTATATAGCATAAATGTTGGCCTATTTCCTAGAGAAAGCATTGTTTCCCATAAGTGAACTGCTTTTACTAACGTTTATCTATTTTCTTAGAAGAAAGAACTCTTTACCGAAATATGAACTGCTTTTAGCATCACATACTTCTCGTTAAAGACAGACTTGCAAATGGTAATTTTGGTAGGGATCATTATGGACTTTTGATCTGAAACGTTTAGTTCAAAGTAGGATGGTTTTTGGATTTACGATTTATTGAACTATTTCTAAAAAAACAAAATGTCGTGGGATTGTTTGACCATTAGTAGTTCATGGATTTTGTTACGAGGAAACAAAATGGGCAATTTTCTTAATTGATTGTTGTGCGCCACATCTAACGAGGGAAAGCTAGATTTTGCGTCCCTGTTAATAGGACTAAACATTGACGTGATGATACTATTACACGTGATCGCTCGTGTTTTCACAATGATGGTTATCTCGAGTTCAGATTCCGGGCCCAAGTTAGTGGGCCCATTTCAGTTGTTGTTGGATTGGTGATGATCCTATTTATGCTAAATAATTGTTATACCCTGAGAATTGTTTTACTTATACTTTATTACGCTTTATGTAATAAATTTTCCTTCGCTGTTTTAAGTCATAATTATTGATGCCCTCATATGATTACTCATAAAGTTGTTAATCTGTAAGCTAAAATATTTTCTGACATACTGTGACTGAGCACGTGGAAGCTCACTTTTTACTTAACATTGTAGATTTAAAAATAAGGCGATGATGACAATCTTGGGCTTGGAAATATTAAGGGAAAACATTGTGGATTTCAAGGATAGAAGGTGTTGAATTTTGAGATTATTTCATAAATTGTTGCTATATAAAGGTTTTGCAATGAAATTAAAAGTAAAGTTTGTATCTGAAGTTGTAAAAGTTTTAGTTTCTCCTGCTATATGTATTGGTTTTAGTGAGTGAAGCGTGGTAGTGTGGTTGTCAATGAGTCTACTACTAATCATCCTCAAGCCAGTTGGGGTCTCTGCGGGTTCGCATCGTGACATTTTTGTAACTTATTCAAAATAATGCTAATTTATTATGATTAATCCTCACTTGAAATACATCGTATAACAAAACTACCATTGATATATGAAATCTAGAATGGTAGTTTAAAGATATTGCTTTTGTAAGGAATTACATCTTCCTTCCTCATGAAATTAGATGTATCAAATAGTTAGAGGGTGATTTTCGCACATTTCATCCTCTAGCACAGAAGGAGCATTCCTCTCCTAATGGTTACGACATACAACCTTCGCAAAAGATATCATTTTAGAGCACTTAGCACGCTTATCACACTCCAAATTACCCTCAGGTTGTTCACACTAAACATTCACTAAAGATATGGTTTTAGAGCACATAAGATGCTCATCGCGCTCCAAAATAACTCAAGTTTCTCTTAATGGGACAAGTCTTTTTTAAAGTTGAATGAGTTCATAATCAATGACATGTGATGGATCAAACAAATATTTCCACAAGGCAAAAACGTGTAACACATTGTGAATTTGAGACTACCTCGGAGGCAAAACAGCTCTACAAGCAAGTGGTCGGACGATATCTAATATCTCAAACGACCTAACTTACGCGAAAATGACTTACCTTTATTTCATAATTTATTTCGAAGAGATTCTAGGCCATTCGCACATGATCTTGAAGTAATAGAACCTTGCATGCAGTGTCAACTATACTAACTCGGGTTTAAAGAGTATTCACCCTCCAACCTCAACCCGAAAGGTAAGTGTAACATTTACGTTCAAACAAATCTTCAAAGGCGTCACATGAATGCTTGCATGAGAACTATCATTACATATACGCAGTTCAATCAAAGACAAGTGGCAATCCTAACTACCACAAAAAGAAACCTTTATGACTAAAACAATGGTCTCACAGTCTAAATTGATAAAAAAAAATCTATTGGAGACTTGATCTTGATTGATAAAAAAATCCTATATAAGGTGTTACTCGCGTCGATAGAGCGTTTATCACTAAACTATGACTAAACTATGACTTTGGTCTATCTAAAAATGCATGATTTCCACATGCCAATGCAACTTGTACTGACAACGTCAATGGTGGCCGCCGCATTCTGAACAGGTCTCTTTGTCGCACCGAACTCGAGCTTGAACTTGTGTCTGAGCAATACCACGAGCATGCTGTTCATGCTCTACGGCATCAAAACCCCCACGTAAAACTTCTTGCAAGCGCTCAAACCCACCTCAGATTTCCGCTTAAAATCCACTCCCGAGTCAACAGATCCACATCTCCCATTACGTACCCACAATAGCCTAACAACTCTCAAATCTGCTCCAAATAGTAACCCACCCACCTTGTGCATGAGCAGAGTGAGAGAGATGAAGAATCAGGTAATCAAGGTGCGGAGGGAAACGCTGGTGGCATGCATGACGTGCCCTCTATGTAAAAGGTTTCTCAGGGAAGCCACCACCATATCCCTTTGCCTTCACACTTGTTGGTTTCTTTCTCTCTTTTCTATCTATTTGCTCTTTAATCTTTGTAACCTTCGTTTGAGCTCATGTATCTATTCAATTCTTCTGCTTTGTCTTATTTCCTCAATTGGGATTGTTCCTATCGACGATTCTCTGATCTGGGTTTATATCTTGCGTTGTAAGTAGTTCTTGATTTGGATTACATTCTTCGTTGTTCATATATCCTTGTTTTACAATATGTGTTTAATCTGGGATTGCATTGTAAATAGCCCACTTGGGCCTGGTCTACAAAAGAGGGATAGTTCTCCCTTAATCCACGGTCCCTGGTGTAGGTGCGTATTGATCTCAGGTCTATTTTTACCAATATAAATGAGAATTTACCAGCTTGTTTAGCAGACACCCACTTTGTTGACAGAGAAGCGTACACTTACTAATGCATGTTGTACAATATTGTATGGCTGTAACTTATCTGCCTACATCGTCTTTCTCTTTGAACTATCTTTTTAAGTTTGATACCAGCGGATTTTTCCGTTTCTCGTTATCTTCAGCTTTAATTAATGCACATATTAGGAAAGAAACTATTCTTCAGCTTTTTTTTGCTCTCAAGAATTCAATTGGTAGGTAGTTTGTCCAGTTGGGCATATGCGTTTAATTCAAGCTAATCTAATTGGTTGTTGGTTTGCGACATAATCATAGGTGATCTCCATCAAATAAAATGTCGCGTGGGTTAGCACTTTCAAGTTATTGCAGTCTTCCAAAATTTTCACAGCAAGACTACTAATAAAGCTGGGGTTCTGAGTGGCATTGAACGTTGAATTGGATTCCCTTCATGAGAATAACAAAAATGCTTTCGATTATTGAATTTTCAAAAATATGCATGAGTTAGAATTCTCTAGTTAAGTCTTTTTTTTCTGGTAGAATCTAGTTAAGTCTTTGATTCACCTATTTTCATGAACAAGTCTAGAATGCTCATACATAAGGAATACCCCAAGCCGGAACTAATTAGAAGAAAATTATCTGCGAGTCTGGATGTGTAAATTTATTGTTGCAAGCGTTCCTCTTACACGCCATTTGTTAAAGTCGTATGCCATTGAAGAACTTTAATAATTTTGCATTTTCAGGAATATCTATGTCTGAAAGCAACCCAATAATCTGAGTTTCTGGCTTCCAAATTTAACTCAGATACTTCATTGTTGGTTTTACCAGCTTATTATAAAGGCTGTTCCAGTGGCCATATGTTTCAACATGTTCAATTCGCTCTCTATGTTAATAGAATGGGTTGTAGTCGAACTCCTTTTGTATTCCTAGTCACAGACATCTAATTTCAATCCAACAATCGGTTTTTACGAATTGGATTGGTTTAATTTGTGTGGTCTCTCACAACGTTTTCTAAAAAACATTTTGAACATACTGAAGCCGCTTTACTTGCTGATCTGGTGGGTCCTGTCACATCAATTTCGTCGTCTTGTTTGTTCAAGGTATTTCCTTTTCATGTTGCAGCTGATATTTGTTCCTAGAGCGCCTGTTAGAAAAGATCCTATGATTTAAATCTAGCTAGATATAAACCACTTGCCTTGCGAAATTGTTATCTTATAATCATTGTTACAACTGCAAGTTGCCCAAGACTAGGACTTTCGTTGCAAACGCAACCTCCAGATTATCCTTAACAAGTGTAAATTGTGGAAACTGTATGAGCATAACTGGGTCGCTTACGACCCACAATAATATTCAGAGGCAGACAGCTATAGATGTTTAAATCTTAAAAAGAAAGTTGCCTGCATAGTTAAGAGAATCTGTTCTGCTCATTATGTAATTGCGCCTCTGATGTACTTAATATTCCACTAGCTGACTTTTATGATGCATCAGAGAGAACACTTTCTTGCCCATTTTTTATTTTCCATCAGATCATTACTGCTCAAGGTCAACTATGTTACAAACCATTCTTCTCTTAGGTTCTTTCAGATGACGTGCCAAGTGTTTGTCTCATGTGTATGCTATTCTTTGGTTACCTAAAACCACATTCGTGTCTCTACCTCGGTTCCTTTTACCATTTATACTTTGTGCATTGTGTTGATTAAGTCCTAAGATAGAGAATTAGTTTGTCTTTTTCCTTTGGGTTACCTCTCGGATCTCACGATGTTGAAGATGTGATATCTTTAACTCCTCATATTACATTCTTACTTCCTCATTCAATGGTTGTCTCTAACACATGAAATTTTATACTTTATCCAGTCTGCAGGAAGTGCATATACAAGAAGCTTTCAGACGAGGAGGTGGACTGCTGTCCTGTGTGTTATACTAGTTTAGGAATCATTCCGGTGGAAAAACTAAGGCAAGTATTTTTCTGGACCCAACTTCTAACTGTGTGCTCTTGCGTGTAAGCATATGTGTATGTTTTCTAGCTTATAACTGAGGCGTTTGGTTATTTTTTAACCCAAATCATAAATGTGGTGTGTATAATAGAGTGCTCGTGGGCACACACGATTTACAAACTGTCATGATTACATTTGCAAAGATATAATTATTAGAAAGATTCAAAACTTGAGAGTGGTGAATGTATTCTATTCGTACACGTGGATGACAAAAGCTATCATCTGTCACACCATAAGTTGACCTTCATAATAGATGCATAATGTGGCTCCCAATTTGTATGCAGTTCCCCTGTTTAAACTAGAAAAGGATAAATCAAAAGCTATTAGGAAGGACAAAAAAACTAAAAAATAAAGGAGAAGAAGAAGCGAACCACCAATGTGATTGAATTTATCTACTAGAGGCATGGATGACATTGTCTTAGAAGTGAGAAGACCAGTGGAGAAGGGGTGATGCTTCATTCGATTAACTTTTTTGGAATAGAATATACTAGTGAATGGAAGAGGTGTTGAAAATTTGAGATCAGAGTCGTGTGTTGTTTCAATAACCGCAGAGTGCGAGTGGGAGGAGTGGGTTGACACGAAGTTGAGAGTTTTTATATTCAGACTTTTAAACCTTCTTTAGTTTTGAGTTAATTTACAACACTAACCTTTAATGATGAAACAAAATATTACTACCTAATGTTATATCTTGTATTTTGCGGGTGATTATTTCATAAGTATGCTCCCTCCTAATAGATACCATACATATAAAGAATATACATACACACACACACATATATATGTGTGTGTGTATGTATGGTCGACAGCTAGTGCTGCAAAAAGCCCCATTCCGAGCTAATCTAGGTTCGTCCACTTCACGAATTAGACGGTCCAGATCTCCTTTCTTTAGGTCGGTGTCTTTTCGAAAAATACCGAAGATTTATGTTTTTTGTTTCCGCAGCCGTATAAATTCTTCTCTCTCCCGGACAACTCGTAGATCCAGAGATCCACGGTCATTCTCGTCGTCTACTCAACCCGCACCAACATCTACTCTCTCTCTCTCTCTCCGTTTATGTTCTTTATTTCTTCAATTTACTCTTTCTTTTTTCCTTTTGGAAAGTTAGGTCTACTATAAGATCTCTAATGTCTCTTATTGATGGTATTTGGGTTTTAATATCTGTGTAAAAATGGTGGGTCTGAGGCCACAATATTTTTGGCATGGTGGAAGTTGGCTCTGAGTGGTTGGCTTTCGGCTGTGTGTGGTGGTGACATGCTGGCTAATGTGGCATCACTGATGACGATGTCCGCGTCAGTGGTGACGACAGTGTCATGGCTGGTGGCAGTTTGAGATGGTTGGGTGGTGACGACGTGATCATGGTGGTCTGTTGTGGTTGACGAAGGCAGGCAGAGGTAAAGATGATGACGGCAGTTGAGAGGCGTCAAGTGGTTGACGATGTGGAATGGAGGTGGTTTGTTTCTACGCGTTCTGGTCATAAAATTGACTGCAAATGCATATCTGGTTGGTTGAACAGATCAACCTAACTTCTGAGAAGAAGGAACTATTTTCAGTTTTAGGGACCACGGTAATGACATCATGTGAAGAAGGAAGAAACCAAGGACCAAAAACAAACAAAGAAAGGGTTTAATAGAAGAAAAACAAGATGATTCACTGAAAGAGTGCATGTCTGGTATGTTTAGGCAAATCTCTGGGATGTTGAACTGCAACTCACGGTTAAGCAGTAAAAGTGAGTTCTGAAGTCCAGTCTTACCAATCGCTATGTCAGGGTGGTTGGTGTGGGGACGTGGGAGGAATTTTTTATTTGTGCTGGGGCAAACTGGTAAAAGATACCAACCGCTATAATTAGGAGCCGTTGGTCTTCGTGATTAGTTGTGAAAAAGATGTGGACTGCTCATTTTTGTGACGTGGACGGCCCTAGATCAGTTGGAAAAAAATGGAGCTTTCCCAGCTGTGCATCAGCCCCATATATGTATATGTTTGCATATGCATAGTTATGTGAATGCGTGTACGCATTGCCAAGTATGATTGAATACTTTTCTTGGAGCTACAATGATATTGATGTGTATTTCTTAGTCGACAGTGTCTTGTTTTCACTCTTTTTTTCCTTTTTTGCTTAAACCACAACATATGCGGTAGTCCTACAGGAAAAGAATGGTACTAAACAACGAAAATTCAAGGTAATACTAGCTTCCTAGTGGAGCAACTTTGATAGAGTAATGCTAGTCTTCTGAACTTTGATTTTGACTCCCAAATGATGTGGCACAGACTGGTTCATGCAATTGAAAACTGCAGGTCCTAGTTTTTGGAAATACTTGGCTCAGTGTGCCACAGCTTTGGAAGTGTTTGGGTGAAAATTTTAAGATCAGACCTTTGTGCTTTTATTGTCTAATAATACATTGAAGGTACGTTATTCGCGGTGGTGTGAAAGTTGCGTGTTTTACATGTGCACTTTTCAGTCCAGTAATTGGTGCAACGCGTCTGTGGAGATTAGATCACTCACATGTTTTATCATAGGATTTGGGAGAAACATGTAGAGAGGGAGGGACATAGTCCATTCAATTGTTGCTAATTTTCATTGGAAGACTGGGAGATATTCACTAAGCTTAGTGAACTTTTTGGTGTTTAGTTGGTAAGCTTCTTTCAAGATTGTGTTGCTTCATTTTTACTTACTAAGGTTATTACATAGGAATTCTTCTCGTTGGATCTGGTTCAGAGGTATGATATTTGACATTATCCAGATGTATTTTGGATTGGCCTGTGAGCTTATTTGGTGCAATCCAAGCGGAGATCTAATTTGCTACTTAGTTCTGACCTAAAAGGAGAACCTAGGAAATTATGCCAAACCCAAGGAACTTAGTTCCTTATGAACCTATTGACTGAGAAAGAAGGCTTTAGTTTCTTCACCGTTTTCCATATGCTTCTCATCACCATCCAATGGACATATTAGTCCAAAAGCTAGGAAGGACGTTATGTTGAACAGCACGGAAACTTTCATACGTTTCATTATGGCTGCCATCCTTAATAATAGGCATTGGCAACAAGAAGGGCATAAGAAGTTTAAAATCGTAATGACTATAGCAGTAGACTGTACCTTCCACGAAGGGCGTGTGGCATCTTTAATTGGTTGCACTTTGGCTCTTAAGAAGCCTCCCTAGAGTACTGAGAAAATCTCCAAACATTCAAGGGCGATCCGGTTTTATTGGTAACTGGTTGCTAATGGAAGAAAATTGTTTAAACCGTAAGCCTCTTTAGTTTGGATAGTTCCAATGCTTTTGCATTGGGGCGACTTTGGACCTCTTTGATAGACTGACACTTAAATACTAGATAGAAGAGGTAACAAAAAGGAAAAAAAAAAAAAGGGAGAGCTTACAGGCTTTTAGCTTATTTCCCCAAGCAGCTTTCTGAAATTTGCTCCTTCTCTTCCTGCAACCTCTGCATCTTGGTGTATTCATTGGCATTTGTTCTCCTTTTCAAGCGGTCGATATGGTTCTGCAAACTGGATTGTGGACAGTCCCAAGTACTCAAGGCCAAATTTGGTTCTCCGTGCACAAAGCTTTCTCCTCCTTATGCTTGGAAACCTAGGGTTTATAGTGCCATCTTTTTGTGGTTCCTATCCCTGGGGTGGATATAGGCAGCGATATTATTCCTTGTTAAAGTCAATGAAATAAACTAGGTGAAGGGTATCAAAATAATTGAGGTCTGCTGAAGTTAACCAACCGGGGTATATTCGATTGCTGCTCGTATATATCAGGCTTGCTTTGGGTTTAATGTAATTTAGCGAAGCGTGACTTGGTTCCTGTTGGTGATCCTGGTATATCTGCCTTGTAAAGGACTTTTGGTTGTAGAGTTGGAAGTTTTCTGTTCACCTATCTGAGCCTTCCCTTGGGAGTGACTTTCAAGGACAAACTTGCTGGAATCCTCTGATTGGACGCTTTCATAATTGGTGGGCCTGATGGAAGATGCAGTACCTTCGTAAGGAAGTAAAGTGATGCTCATTAAAAGCACTCTGTTGAGTCTCTCGACTTACCTTATGTCCCTGTTACCGGTGCCAGTTTTGGTGGCTAAGAGATGTGGAAAAAAAGGTTCCGGTGGGAGGTGCTTCATAAACCACGAAATATCATCCGATAAAAAGGAAAGTGTTGCATTCTCTCGAAGCAGAAGGGGGGCCTTGGGATGAAAGACTTGAAACTGCTTGATTGCTTTCTTGCAGAGCAGTGGCTTGGAGATATATGACGCAGCCGACTCTTTGTGAAGGAGCTAGGTAGCACGGACACGGACACTGCGTCCGACACCGACCAGGACACCGGACACCGCAGTTTCCAAAAAACTAGATTTTGGACACCGCTGAAATTTTTTAATTTTTTATTATTATATGTGTATATGTGTTAATTATATAAATAAGAAAAATAAACGTCATTTCGAGCAACTAAATTTTGTTAAAAATGGATAAGAACGAAAGACGATAACGTGAAATACTCTCAATAGTAACAAGAAAGAAGGAAAAAGACATGGGACCAAAGGCATGAAGGAGAGGTTTTATATGGTCATATCGTATGTGAATGAGTTCGGAGATGTTGACTTATCTTCCGGTAACAAAAAAGATGGAAAAGAGAAAGAGACGAGAGAGAAAGAGGGGTATCTTTGGCTGAAATCCAGCGAGATCCTCCGTAACGAGAAGCTCGATTGTCCGACTGCTTCGTCTTCTTTTCTCTTGGTTAGGCAGACAATAGCCGAATAGAAGAAGACCTCAGAAGAGAAAAGGTTTGGGTCAATGGGGTTTGGCTTAAAAGTTCATTTCTAAAAGAGTCCTAGATTTGTCAACTATTACACACTAGCCTCGAAAGAGTTTTGAAATATTGTATTTTTGGCCCCATACGTGTGGACACTTCTTCGAGAGGTGTCCGACACGGTGTCCGATAATTAATAAATAAATAAATAAAATAGGACACCGCAAAGAGGTGTCGGACACGTGTCCGGAGGTGCCGGGTTGTCGGTAGGTGTCGGACACCATACCTTGACCCATATGAGGTGTCGGTGCTTCCTAGTGAAGGAGACTCGTGGTGGGAAAATTGGTAGAGAGTCGGGGGTTTTGGGTCTTGCGTGATCCGCTTTGCAGGCCTTATGGCTCTAGCTTATTGGTGCGAAGTTGTTGGAGGAGTGGGGAAACTTTGAGAGGTTTATTCGTCTTGAGGTAGGTAATGGTGCAAAGGTAAGATTTGGTTCGACTTGTGGTATGGACAGGAAGCTCTGTGCACTCTGTTTCCGCATTGCTTGTGAACCAGATCTTACTATTACTGGGGTATTATCCTTTGAAGCAACTGGTATTACTTGGAATCCTACATTCAGTAGAAACTCCAAGACTGGATCTAGACTTGGTCACCAACTCCATTGGCTGTTTATACTTGTCGCATCTTTCATGGGAGCAGAAGATAGGCGATTCAGAGGGCGTATTCACAATTAGACCCTACAACAATCCATTTGAAGCCACAGGTAATAGCTGCCTTTCCTTCAAAGAAAATTTGGGTCCTCGTAAGCCGTGCAGAGTGTATGTCAGTTGATGTTTCATACGCAAAAAAGATGCCGAGGGTGAATCACCTCCTCAGCCACTGTCGTATTGCTAAGGAGAATGGGATATGGTGCCAGGCCTTTTGGGGCTTACTTTTGGTGGTGCCTCCCAACGTTGTGGAGCGTTGTCAGAGTTGGTCACGGTTGAAGAGGAGAAACAACGGCGGGAAGCTCTAGGGCTTGGTTTGATAAAGGACAGCGCAACCAACTCCGCCAAAAGCTTAAGCTATTAGGAAGGTTGCAACTAATCCTTTTCAAGGCCAGGATTTGTATCTCGTTCGAGCTCCCTGGACCTACCTCATGTGTCGACTTCCCACATTGCAGGTCACCCGGGTTCTACCTCGTGGGGCATACTTCGTGGTTCTACCACCTCGAAGGGCAGATCCTTGCCCAACAGGACCTATGCTCCTGCATCATAGGTCCTCTGTGTTTATTCTGGTGCACTTGGAGGGAACAGAACATAAGAGGCATAAAACACGTGTGCTTCATTTGGTCCACAGTACTGGCACTGTGAGCGGATCAGGTGTCGGTGCTGTTTGGGTACGGTTGGGTGTGTGTCCGGTGCATATTTCTAATTAATTTTCTGAAATTCGGGTGCGGCTTGGACACAACGTGGACACGTATTGAGGGGTTGAAGTATAGTAATGAAAGAGTATCTCGGGGGTCCAAATCTGATTGTTACTGTTAACACTTTTGGTTATTACTGAAAACGACAGACAGAAGAACCTAGGGGTTTCTGGAGAGAAAGAAGCAGCCACTGGCGGCTGGAGGCAGTAGCAGTGATTGGCAACCAAAAGATGTGTCAGCGGTAAAATCAACAGATTGGGAACTACTGGTATCTAAAAAAAGAAGAATCTATGAAACAAAGAAGAAGCAGAAGAATGAAAAAAGGAATAATTGGAGATACCTCGCGGGCTTCACGACGCTGCTTCTGGTGGTCTCATAAAGCAACACTGTCATCGGTTTTTTGTTATTTGACCTCCTTCACGTGGATTATCTACAGCTGGCCTTTTCTTTTGTGTATCCAATAATACATTAAGCATAGCCCTAACAGTTACAATATTTTCAAGTAAACCTTACAAGCTTAATATCTGAAGAGATTCAAATATAGTATTTCTGAAATAACCCCATAAATCAGAACACTTATAATTCTATGAAGATGTATGTGAGTTTATTCAAAACTATTTGCCGCATGCCCACCGTACTCGCATCCTATTGTTCTGAAAAATGGTGAAACTACGTACCCCCACTCGTGTCCTATCTGTGTCCACCCCCGCGTTTGTGTGTCTTAGTGTGAGGGGGTGGAGATGCCTTTCTTCAAGCTGAAGTCCTTTTTGACTTTCTTTTTTGCTGGGCTGAGGATGAGTTTTCTGTTTGCAATGGTGGCTTCTTAGGTCTTCTGGACTGCTACTAGCTGCTCTTTCATATCCAATTGTGCATCCGTTGTATTTGGATTTTGCCACTCCTGCTGTCGGCCTTTTTACGGTTTTTAAGTGTAAAAAAGGGTTGAAAACTCGTACCACTTTCCCTTTCCTCCTTGGCTAGCTTCTTGGGTGGTAAGAGTGTTTTTTTCTTGTTAGGTTAATTGCTCGTAGCTGTTGTGATCCAGATCTTTACTTGAATTTCTTGTTGTCTGCTGAAATCAGCTACCTTTGTGCCTAGTACCAAAAGATAGGTGATTACTATTGGACAGGAAAGAGGTTCGTGCTAGCCTCTGGGCTTGGGTAAATTCGATTGCATACTATATCTGTTGTATGCCTTGGCTTGATGTGTTAGATAGTAGTATAGAGCATACCTTCTTTTCAGGAAACTTGTCAAGCCGCAAAAGAAAATATATGTATTTTCCATTTCATTTGGCACTTTACTTTTTGACGTGGCAAATGTTGATATAAGGCACCACCAAATTTCCTTCTTATATTTTGTTAGTGGCGGGGTGCTTTTGGAGAGTATAGTGGTGTAATTAGTGGAGTGGCTAGTTTAGTCCTTGTGCTTTTAGGGTTTGGGATGTATATCTATAATGGAATGTGATAATCTCACAATAATAACTTTCGTAGAGAACTAGTGAAGTTCTAAAAGTGTGTTAGGCAAGACTAGGGCGTTGACCCATAGAAGCATAGGGATGGAGCTCCTACTACTGTTGCTATGCTGTTGGTAGCTCCGTATTTCAATATATATGAATCTGTAATCAACACTGGCAACTTGTCTTGCATGAGTTCCTTCTAGTCGTTCAGATTTATATATATATATATATATATGGGAGCTGATCCGTTGCTAGCGTTAGCAGCGCTAGCACCGTCCGCTATATAATGTAGCAGACGGTGAATTATCGTCCGCTACATTATATAGTGGACGGCAAAACAGCGCTAGCAATGGATCACGACCCTATATATATATATATATATATATATATATATATATATATAAGACCATCCTCTCTAGAAGAATAACATTTCGAGTTTATTAGCTTCTTTTTTTCTTTTGAATAAATTATCCACTCACTTGAAACTTGAAGTTCCTTTACTTGTGCTATAACTGTTGGACCCCATGAGGGACAAAATTTGGTACCAAATTAAACTTAACTTAGTGCTGTTCAATTCTTAGGGTCTAATATAATCATATTTATCGAAGTATATAAAATATCGAGATCAGAGCCATTCTGTGGGCTTATCAAATATGAGCTCAGCTTTTATTTTTTTTGTTTCCTTCTGGTTTGTTGGTTTGGTTGAATTTTTTGCTCGGTTGCAAAAGAGAAGGTTGATGTCTGTGTTCGGATGAATTTTGATTTGCATTTGAAGTTGAATACTTTCAACTTGAGGGGATGCACCATGGGCTGCTCTGCTTGCTGGTTCAGTACTTCCAATTTGGTTCAAGTTGTACATGTTTTCAACTTGAGGAATTATCGGGATGTGCACCCTTAACCTCCATTGGTTGGTGGATTTGTTCCTGGTTGAGGTAGTGCTTATTGTTTGGTTCTTGAGAAGGGAACATGTGGGATCCTTTGGTACCGCGGGTCAATAGAGGATGATTGTTTGAGTTTTGCAAAACTTTGTGCATGGGTCATTTGTGTTGTTGACCTTTCACGGCGTTTGCTTATTTAAGAACTGTTGTAGGTGGGGTCCTTTGTTTTGATGACTTTTTTACGGCGCTTGCACACTGGGGTCCGTGGTGTTGTGATTGTTTGATGGCACTTGCACATGTGGTCATTTATGTTGGTGGCTCTTCGATGGTGCTTGCATTGGGGTGGGGTCCTTTGAGTTTGACATTTCTACGGCACTTGCATGTGGAGTCCCCTTTATGTTTGTGGCCTTTTTACGGCATTGAGTTCTTGCAAAAGCATTTGGGTTGGTTTTGTAGTGGCACGATGGTGACCTTCCTGCAGAGGCGTTCTTTTCGAGGGCTCCTGGTTATGTTTTGTTTGGGAATGATTTGGTAATAAAACTCATTGGAAATGTTAGGAAAATTACCATGAGTTTGAGGGGCGGTGTTAGAATATTCTTGATAGATTAAGTGTGAGAGGATTATGGTAAAATACTTCTGTCTAGGGTTTTATATAAACCAATTATAGTTGTTCAATAATTTACCTTAGTTTTTAACAAAAGGGGAGAACTTTTGCTTTGCTATATGCCCATCTTATTAAAAGTTGGCTCTGAGTTATTGACACCTTGTTACAGCTCAACGTAGTTGGATCTGTTATCTGGTGGACTCACTTGAATATGTGCCCATTCAAATATGCAGGCCTGACCACAATTTGCAAGATATCATTTCTAAAGTTTTCCCTTCTAAAAGAAAAATTTTCAAGACCGCCGAAGTTACACCTTCAAATGCACTGCCATTTAAGAGGAAGGAAAGGTCGCTATCATCATTGGTGGTCAGTACTCCCAAAGTATCGACGCAGGCTGGAATGACTGGAAGGAGAACAAAAAGTGCTGTAAGAAAGCCTACCACTTTAAGAGGATCAAGTTGTGGGGTTGAGGAACCGGACAAGAAAGAGGGAGATTCTACCGAGGATTGCCCAGAGAGCTCGCGCTCCTCCGAAAAACTAAATAGATTCCTCCAAAGTAAAAGGCAGGTAAAGGAGGGAATTTTTTTCCTTTTTATGGCTAATTTAAGCATGGTTGTCGCAATGGATGCTAAGAGGTTTATTTTACTCTAGTAACTTCTTTCCTTCTCTGAGCTTGTAGAGTTTGTCGTCAACTGAACCTTTTCACCATCAGATATCTAGAAGTGACTCGGGTAAAGACATTGAACCTCGGGAAGGCAATGTTGATCTTTGGAAGCCCTTGAATTTTCTAGTTGAAGCTGCAAACAGGAGCAAGACATCTAAACTGAATTCACAAAGCTCTTATTCAGGCAAATCGGAGCCAGCTAGTGCTGCTGACTGCGATATACTATTGCTCAAACCCAATGTTAAGGAGCATGAACACGTACCAAAAGATGAGGATGATGAGAATTCATCAACCATGCTCCCAGTGTCATTTAAACATAAAGGTTTGCGTGTAAATGAAAGAAAAAGGCCAAGTGAGGAGTTGACAGCTTCACCGCAAGCATTGCTTGATGCAATAACGGCTAAACGAAGGAGAAGATGCTGTCCAGTTTGGTTCTCTTTGGTTGCCTCGGCAGATCAGTAAGATAATACTTCTTAAGTGATCTTGGAGGGAATTTGAAATTTCCATTGCTTACCACTTTACCTTCTGGTTAATGGTTTCAGGGGTGGAGATGTTCCTTTGCCACAGATATCTGCTTGCTACTTGAGGATAAAGTTAGTTTCTCTGGTTCTACTTGTAACATTTTGTTTGTGATTTTTATGTTGCTGCATTTATCTACCGGCAAGTATTTATCGACTCATATATCTTCCGAAAGAAGTATTTTGGGTACCTGATACATAGCTATTTGGGATGTTATGTTGAACTATCTAAGCTCGTGTAAACTGTTTTTGACTTGTGCAATACAGTAGAAGTTGTCTATGTTACATGGACTCTGTACGAGTGTCCAAATTGGATACATGTCCAAGTGTCGAATTCGTCTAATTTTGAAAACTCAAGACACGTGGACACGGCAAAATGTTGCTTTTTAGTTAATTCCAAGGTAAAATGATGTTTTCTGTCATACATTTGGTTTTAATTGACTACTTGTCTTGTCTCAAAGCAGTAACGAACTAAACAAAACACTATAAGATAGTGTTCATATTGGCATATCCTATACCCATGTCCAAGTGTCGAGTGTCCGACACGGGTACTTCACGCATATTGAAGAGTCCATGTGACATAGGAAATTGTAAGCATCAAACAGGCACAGGTGTAATGTGGTAAAAGCAGTTTGAAGTGGCTGATTAATGAATGTGTCAAAAAACACAAATGGAAAACTGTTTCTGTTTGCTAAAAGACAGCCATCTTTAGTCTTGTGCATTTATATCTTGTTACAGGCTTGGCACATTTTCCGGAAGTAGCATAGTTGGTTTTAATCCAATACTGATCCGAGATTGAGAACACTTTTGTACATGCTGTGATTTAGTTGTGGATTAAAAGTATAAGAATCTTCAGCAATACTCATTTGTTTGCTAGTTTAGTTTTTCTACCTTTAGAGACGGATTATTTTTAGTTGATATGAATGCATGCACTACATACCAACTCAGGATACAAGCAAGACACGAAACGAAGAGAACAAGACAAGTTGACCAAATCCATACAACTCAGCCCGATAACCCAAAAGAAAAATCAGGATAGAGAGAGAGGGAGGGAGGAGGAGGTTGGAGTTCTTTACATGTGATGCCATGGAAAGTAGGTTCGTACTTACGTGGAGGTGCCACAAAGGCTGCAGTCCGAGTCAGCTTCCAAGTATGCAAAGTGAGAGACAGTGAGGGCGGAGTAAGGGCAGAGAGTAAGGCTTCCCAGACAGGCCGTGAGGAGTGGCAGTGCTGCGAAGGGAAGGCTGAGGCGAACAGGGCCGGCAGTCGACAATCCAAGTCAGGGTCCGAGTTGTAGTCCAATGTTACGGTCCAAAGTTATGTCTAATTTGTCTTTCTCTCACTAGAATCCAAGAGCTCCCAAATTCTAGAGTGAGAAAGCGATTTTTGTGAGAATGAAGAAGAAGTCCCTTTTTGAGTTGTAAAGTTCACTATTTATAGGAAACAGTGTCCTTATGTCATAAAGTGCCACATGTCGTCCCCTGGGAGTGACACGTCACCAGGGGGTCCCAAAATACTGGTTCTCCGTTGGACTGCCGGTTCCCAAATTCGCGTTGCCTGCCTCGCACAGCGTCCCTCTACTTGTCTGAGAAGACTGACCATACCATGACGGCATGATCAGAGTAAACCCGTTGCCCCAGCCACCAATCCAAGCCCTTACTGAATCCCACGAGGTGCGTCAAGAGACGCGCAGAGAACCTGATAGTGGTGAGGGTTACCCCTGTAGCCAACTGCCAGGCGGGCTAGGCGCGATGCCCTCCAAGGACCTGCTCCCGTCCCGGAGTGACCCGGGGGTCATTGCCCTGGTGGTGTCGACGATCAATGGTAACATGAGCGGACATGGTCGCAGCTCAGTGCTCCGAGTCCGTGGCAAGGGGTCCTTGTGCCGGAGCCCCCTGTGACTGTGACGGCGATGGCTATGAGGTTGTGAGCCCATCCCGGTACGGGGGCCGAAGACCCCCTTGTGATTGAGACGGCGATGGCTATAAGGTTGTGAGCCCATCCCGGTATGAGGCCGAAGCCCCCCCTTTGATTGAGACGGCGATGGCTATAAGGTTGTGAGCCCATCCCGGTACGAGGGCCGAAGCCCCCCCCTTTGATTGAGACGGCGATGGCTATAAGGTTGTGAGCCCATCCCGGTACGAGGGCCGAAGCCCCCCCTTTGATTGAGACGGCGATGGCTATAAGGTTGTGAGCCCATCCCGGTACGAGGGCCGAAGCCCCCCCTTTGATTGAGACGGCGATGGCTATAAGGTTGTGAGCCCATCCCGGTACGAGGGCCGAAGCCCCCCTTTGATTGAGACGGCGATGGCTATAAGGTTGTGAGCCCATCCCGGTACGAGGGCCGAAGCCCCCCCTGTGATTGAGACGGCGATGGCTATAAGGTTGTGAGCCCATCCCGGAAGCATGTAATATGATTGTGGCGCATGGGCGCGGTGCCTACAGCACGAGACAATACCTGGTGCCGGGGCACATGTTATGAAAGTGGCGCATGGGCGCGGCGACGAACGTCGCAGAGACAATACCTGGTGCCATGGGCACATATCATGGAAGTGGCGCACGAGCGCGGCGACCAGCGTTGCGGAGACAACACTTGGTGCTGGAGCACGTGTTCTGAAAGTGGTGCGACGACGAACGTCGCGAAGCAATACTTGGTACCGAGGGCACGTATCATGGAAATGGCGCACAAGAGCGGCGACGAACGTCGCGAAGCAATATTTGGTGCGGGGGCACCTATCATGAGAATGGCGCAAGGGCGCGGCGACGAACGTTGTGCATCAATATTTGGTGCCGGGGCACGCATCATGAGATGCCGCAAGGGCGCGACGACGAACGTCGCGGAGCAATATTTGGTGTCGGGGCACGCATCATGAGAATGCCGCAAGGGCGCGACGACGAACGTCGCGGAGCAATATTTGGTGCCGGGGCACGTATCATGAGAATGGCGCAAGGGTGCGGCGACGAACGTCGTGGAGCAATACTTGGTGCCGGGGCACGTGTCATGAGGATAGCGCGCCGGCGCGGTGACGAACGTCGGGAAGCAATACTTGGTGCCGGGGCACGTATCATGAGGATGGCGCCTGGGCGCGGCAACGAACGTCGCGGAGACGGCGCACGGGCGCGCGTCGGGTGTCCCAAAGACGGGATGTGAGCTGAGTGTACCTGTCATAACAAGATAATGAATGCAACATATAGTAATGACAAAGTTGGGAGTGATGGTATGCGGTCGTCGGCGACGGGTCATTCGGCGGTAGCGCGCGACTTCGGACGATGGGAATCGCGGGAGCGGTGTGCAGTCACGGACGACGGACGTCGCGAGGTTGATAGACGACGGACGTTGCGAAGTTGATGGACGACGGACGTCGTGAAGTTGATGTACGAACGGACGTCGGGAGGTTGATGTACGAACAGACGTCACGATGTTGTTGCACGACGGACGTCGCGAGGTTGATGTACGAACGTCCGTAAGGTGATGCACGACGGACGTCGTGAGGTTGATAGACGACGGACGTCGTGAAGTTGATGGACGACGGACGTCGTGAAGTTGATGTACGAACGGACGTCGGGAGGTTGATGCACGACGGACGTCGCGAGGTTGATGTACGAACGTCCGTAAGGTGATGCACGACGGACGTCGCGAGGTTGATGTACGAACGGACGTCGCGAGGTTGTTGCACGACGGACGTCGCGAGGTTGATGTACGAACGTCCGTAAGGTGATGCACGACGGACGTCGCGAGGTTGATGTACGAACGTCCGTAAACATCGCGGAGGTGCAAAGACTCGGGAAAACAAGTGCGCGCAGGAGGGAAGGCCATAGGCCAAACATTGGGGGGAAGGCTAAGGCCACCACCCCTGGGGAGGCCGAGGCCGACCCCTTGGTGAGGCCGAGGCCGACCCTAGGGGGTGGCCAAGGTAAAAGGCCAACTCCCATGAAGGGAGGCCAAGGCCACTCCCCCCTTCGATGAACTTCGGTCGCGCCGACGGTAGGTGTTTCGATGAGCAATGGCAAATCCGGAAGTTGTGTTATGACGAGCGCGTTGCTAAGAATCATACCCACGTAGCGATCAAGGTGTCAAGGTTACGTACGAAGCGTACGAGGGGAAAGAAGTACGAAAAAGGGGTATGCGGGAAAGGGGTGAACCACCGGGGGAAAGTGGCCAAGGCCAAGCCCCCCAGGAGGCCGAGGCCGACCCCTATGGCCTGGGGAAGGCCGAGGCCGACCCCCTGGGGTTGGCCAAGGCCATTTTCCCCCTTGACCCCGTTTCTCCAAATGCGCCGTCGGCCGATATTTTTGATGAAAAGGTGTTCGGATGGTCTCGGCGTGACGATCGCGCTAGCGTTAGTGACGTCTACATGAAATAAAATGTCTAAGTCACGCACGAAGCGCGCGGAACGAGAAAAACACGTGTCTTGGGCGCGCGGGTGCTGACCGGTTTGATGCGTTGGAAAATTGACCGTTGACAATGTCGACGTGTTCGCGTGAAATGGGACCCCTATTGGGCCGTTGAGTACGACCAGAATAGTTTGGGAACAACATGTTACGGGCCACAGATCCCTGTATTTCACATTGCCAGATAGAAAACTCGACTACACGCTCCATGAAAGAACTATATTGTTTTTTATCATTGGTTGGGGTGGTAGGACCTCTTTTGAGCAAAGCAACTTATAGAAAAATACTGTTAGGTGCCCTGGCGGTTCATTTGCCAAGAGTAAATGCATAACATTAGTATGTGGTGCTGGTATGCCAAAGTTTTGGCTATTTTGCCATAGTTTCTTCATAATGCAAATAACTGTTGTTTCATCATATATTTGATTTGGTTCAGTCTGGTATCTGATGAGACCTGTTTGTAAAGTTGGTAATTGGATTTTTCTTGGCATGTCTACTATTTTAGTTTGTGTTGACTTGTGTGTTTCCCCATTCTCACAGAGATGGTAATTTGCCTGTGTCGTTTATCCAGAAGTACCTCGTAAGGAAACTGGATCTTACAAGTGAAACTGAGGTCAGTGAATTCACCTTTTTCCTTCTCATGAATAAAATGTTCAACACTGAGGAGATCGTCAATGGAGTTCCCTTTCAATATGCCATCTTGGTTTAATATGTATTTAGCCCATGTCACCCTTTATTTTCATTTGTAAAGGTTGAAAAGAACATTGATAAGACCCTGATCAAGCATGTTGTCCTCCTTTTTTTTCTTTTTGTATCATTATCGTGTCAGATTTATATTGTTAAGGTTTGAGATTAAGGTTAAATGTATTCGATCGAATATGCAATACATAAACCACAAAGGCAAACAAGAACGTCAGCTTGAATTTGAGGTTTTAAGATTTCACAATAAATTTATAAATTGTTGATAGCGTTGAAGCCACCTCACACTGCCTTTTACGGCCTCCATTTACTCAGCAGTTATTGCCATGTGGCTAACCTTTGTGCAGCACCTTAATTTACAGAAGCTAAACTCATTGCAGTTCTGATTAGACTATTCCAAGCCAAACATCTATATGATGGAAAATTATTCTCGAGTCCTAACGAAAATAGCATTAATGCTACAAATGCAGTGATTGACATGGAATTTATTAAGAAAGTCAATGGAAAAAATTGGTATTTAATCGATGTATGTTTATTGTACTTCTAGATTTTCTGCTAGTATGGTCTGGCATCATTCTCTTTGCCATCCAACCAAAATTTTGTCCTTGGTTTTGAGATAAGCAAGAATGTGGAACCGTGAACATGACTTTGATTTTCCCAACTTGAAGTGCCATAAAAGTCAATGAGCTCAACATTCTGGACCTGATATGTTCAACACCTTCATCAGCTATGAGTGCCTCTTCATTACACGTTGGTGGCTTGATGCAAGGTTTCCAGCATGAAAGTTCTTTAGTTGTGGAAGTGAGGCATCCCACGTTTGTTAGGCATGGGGACATCCTGGGGCTTATAAGGGCATTGGTTACATCACATGGATAGCGAGCTATTTAAGTTGAATTCAGCCATGTAGGTTCTACATCGTCCAGAATGTTGTGTCCCAACAGTGGCCAATCAACGTCTGCTGCATGGAGCATGGGTGAGAGCAGGAGTGGGGGTTAGGTTCCGGTGTTGTGTCCCAACAGTGGCCAATCAATGTCTTAGTTGCGTATGAGAGCAGGAGCGGGTGTGAGGTTCCGGAGCAGGAGCGTCACTACTGTACTGGGATTTGGGGTGGGAGTGGGTGCAGGACTAGGGAGTGAAGTTCCGGGGTTGGAGCGTGACTAGAATTGAGAATCCCGCAACTAGCGTCTACGTGCCTGACGGGTCGGTAGCCCCTTGCAGAGACGCAGGGCTTTGAAACAGAGGCTAATAATGCCGTCCCCCATCGGCTAGGCATGAGCATATTCTAGGGCATAAAATTCTCTAATTGGATAGCTAGTTCCAGGTTGACCTCTCCCATAGCCCTTGTTCGCATCAAGGTGTGATGCCCACTCTGGTGGCTAACTATATTCGTCGTGTTAAACAATATCATAGTGGTTCTGGTGTTGAGTTACGTGATGATTGTACCACATATATGGTGGATCGCTGATGCACAGTGATCTTAGAGTCAGCCGTTTGGCATTGATAATGAGGATTCCTTGCTGGGATGTTGATGGCTGATAGTGTTGGTGAAATGAAGGATGGCTAGCCTGTTTGATGTTTTGACGGGTTGATCAATTGTGGGTTGGTACGTATGAAACAATCTGATGTTGGAGGTTGGCCCACAACGTGAGCAATGAACCCTATTGCTGATGGTGGATAACATCTGGCTCAAAGAAAAAATGTGAATCCTGGGTTATACTGTGAGACAATAATTGATGCAGGCAAGACCCCGAAAATATTCAATCAGAGGGCTGGATTAAATGTACACCGCTGATCGAGGACCAAGCAAACTCGTCCAAGCCAAACATTCGATTTGAAGGTGAATCACTCACTCAAAATGAACAAAATAATACTTATTAATCACATCAACTACATAATATTCGATAATAAGGGTTATATATGACATACAAAACGTAGGAGCCTAGACTATTAATTGTATTTGAAAAACAAGGAACCCTAATTATTCTAAACTTTTATTAAACCAAAACAAACCCAGATTTCAATGCAATACGATAGTCAGGTGGAGTAAGCAATCCATGCACAAATTTTTGCCCCATGTAAGGTTCTACAGGGTCAACTTTTATATTATTATGTTTGAAGCATCATGGATATGGTTCTTGCCTCCACCCCAAGCATTGGCAGTGCCCACAGCCTAGAACCCTTTTTCAGGTGGGAAGGATACATAATACTTTCTTGCTGAATCTGACACCTGTGCATCACCATCCAAGATCTGCATACTAAATCCCATAAAAGAAAGAAAATTGATTGTTTTCTCGTCTGTATGTGTGTTTTTTAAAGGTAGGTTTTACTACGTCAAAAACCGCTATGTCCAGATGCTTCATTCACTTGTAACTTTTCACTTGCAGGTAGAAATAACATGTCAAGGTCAGCCACTGCTTCCAACATCGCAGGTACAGAACTTGGTAGACTTGTGGTCAAGAAAGGCTTCAAAACCAAAAAGAGTAACTACATCTGTTGGATCCTCAGCTAAGGACTTTGTGATGGTCCTCTCATATTCGAGGAGGACCCAAGCCCCTTAAAAACTAAGCATTTATTCGTTCTCATCTCTTAGAAGTCCCCTACGGGCGCTTGTCTATGCTGAGTCTGTCCATCGTGTATGTACCATGAATACCATTACATCTTTCATGTTGTATGTTTGATGTTGTACCATTATTTTTTGTATTGAACATTTTCTTCAATATGTACCATTAGTTAGAAACAAATGCAATCTGGCATGCAAGCTTTGACTTCTGAGTTGTTCTACAGAATTTGAATGTTACGTTTCTGCAAAGCACCCTTTGTTGGATTCCTTTCGATCTGACCGAGACTATAGGGTATCTGGAGTACAATGGTTGTGATATGCGTTGCGTACAACCTATAAAGTTTAGAAAAAGTGGTCTGTGGAGCATCATGTGCTACTTGTGATGGAAGTCACGAGACAATTGTATTGATTTTGCACAGAGACAACTTGTAACAAACATGGCAATTGTCATAGTAGAAAGGTTTTAGGAAGAGCTTTCTCCTCCTTATCAATGTCATCTGGTGCAAACCGATTAGAGCACGTTGCACCTAATCTCTCTATCTTAAAAGCGTCATGTGTTTAATCTTGTTTCTACACATTTTTATTACCCAAAATGGCCTTTGAGATACTCCATTTTACAAGCTGCCCTCCTGTTTCAAAACCAATGCATCCCTATGCCAACCGCTCGCGCCATTTCCAATCGGTACAATATATTTGGAAAAGACAAAAAAAAACTAACCGCTGCTTTGTTACTCCAATTGACTTTGCAAGCAAATTGCCTGTTTCCAAACACAATGCACCTTTATCTTGCAACGCCTATTTCCAACATTTATTTGATTCCTTCTCACCTGCCCCTTCTGTAGTTTCGAGCGATGATATTAGCTTCGAAATGGCGTCAAGTTCTTTTCCATCTACTGCGGGTACGGTGGAAGGTGATATTGAAGATGATGACCATAATCTGTCTGGTGACTTAGTAGGGATGCAAATGGAGGATGAGAACCTGATGGAGGACGTTATTCTTGGATAGGGGGTACATCTTGTCGAAAATATTGAGAACCTCAACCACGAGAATGATGAAATACTACCCGTGGAAGTTATTGCTCCGATGCCGATTAATGTCTTTAATGGCATCTTAGATGATGTGATCATGGAAGACGCTTTTTCGGAGTACTCGGATGAAAATTTCGGTTATGACACGAATGATATTTCCCAGGAGGTGATCACTCTTTCAGACTCTGATGAGGATCTTTTGACGGACAATAATTCCTCAACGGAGGAAGAAGCTGAAACTTTGGTACCTTTTTTGGATGAAAATTTAGATGCCTTTTCTGAAAATCCATCGGAGCCGGAGTGCTTGGTTACGCCGATGCCGGAACAGCTGTACCAGCGCAACTTGGCTTTTCCATCATTTCTTCCTGTAGAGGATATCTTGACAGAGGATTTGTCATCATTGATCACATACCCACTTGGTCTACGGAACCTCGGAGATCTGCCCACGTGGCTAAAAATATCCTTGGAAGATCATAGCTCAGATCTTCAAATCGTACCTGGATTCACCAGATTTTTCGTATCTCTCTTCATATCTCTAAGTTATACTCCTCATGGTGATAAAAGATCTTCTGTCATTTTGAACCGTGGGCAGCCGTCGGATCACAGAATTATTCTCATCTCTGGGCTGCCGCAGGAGCCCAAAACTATCTTCCTTTATGGGATGCCAATGTGGGCTATTGAACCAGGAATGGGCCTGTCTAACAGCCTTTTCCACCAGGCTTGTCTCCTTTCTGTGGCTGGTCTCTCTTCTGCTGGGCCGCTCCTGTCTGTAAGCCCAGATATCATGTGGAATTGGCCTAATAATAATTCCAGAAATAGGCCTTCGTTTTCATTTCCCCCTCACTACAGGAAGGATGCTGTACCTGGAGCATTTTCTTCCCCGTGTGCGACGCCGAACCTGCAACTTCTCGGATCTTCTGATGCGCATATCTCGATGGCTCCTCTACCATCTTAGGACTTTATTGACCATCATGCTCCTGTCTCTCGCCTCTCTCTGCCTGAGGCGCAGTTTAGGATTTACAAATGTTCTGATGGTGTCATGGACCTCCCCTTGCATGCCTGGATGCTCACCATGAACAATCTTCGACAGGATCTCACTTTGAGAATTAACCCTTCTGCTGTGATTGTTAAAAAATGTGAAAAAGCTAACTCACCTGTGCAGGATTCCTCTTCTCAATTGTCATCCCTCTCTGATGGCATGCATTCTCAGCTTGCATTGTTAAAAGGGAATTACTTTATGGCTCCGGATTTTGACTCTGATGAAACTGAAAATTTTGATGGTAGCTTTATTCACTCAGAAAAAATTTACCAAGCTTATGGCAAAAGGCGCAAACCTGAAGAGGATGTCTTGGCTAACTTCCATGGAGGGAAAAAACTATGTCTGATGATCACAGATAATGAACCTCAACCACCAGGTTCCTCTCTTTGCCTTACCCCGCTTTCATACTTATACCTGCTTTTACTGCATTACTCCAATATTCAGCTTGTTATGTAATATTTTTTGTACCCTCGTAAAAAAAACGGAAAATGAGTGAGGATTGTTTTTCTGCATCGGTCCGGGATTTCATGCCGCCTGCTAAGAGATGCAAGGTTGAAATATGGGTTAGGGTTGAGGGTGCTCTAATGAAGGAACATCCTATTTTGAATGATGATCGGGGATCCTGGAATAGACTGCATCGTAATTTGGGCCTCTCTCCGTGGCTCAAGAGACGACGGACCTTATCCGGTGATGTCGCTTACATACATTTTAGTGAGTCTCTTAGCCGAGAAAAAATTGATCTTTTAACTCGGGTTCTTCCTAAGAGACCCTCTGCCTCTCTGAAAAGGTCTTGGTATTCTAGTGCAAATCCTTTTCTATTTGAACCCCTCAGTGCTCTTTCATGGGTTTCGGGTGTTGTCTCACAACAACCCCTTCACCATCAATGATACAACTTTGCTGGAACTGCCGAGGGTTAAGCCATGCCCTCTCAGTTCGTGCAGCATTAAATTAGGCTAAGGTTTATAAACCTTCCTGCATTTTCCTTCAAGAAACAAAAAAGACAAGAGAATTTGTTACCTCAAAATTTCTGAGGATGGGTTACACGTCCTCTGCTGGTTGTGATCCCGGTGGTACCTTTGGTACTAAGGGGGGCCTTTGGGTTGGATGGACAGAAGAGCTATATGGCTCCGTTTTGTATACCGATCAAAATCTCATCCTCATTCATTTTCTAGATTCTAGTGGCAATAAGTGGGTATCCGGTTTTATTTATGGGCAACCGGTTTTGGCCAAGAGGAAAAGGACGTGGGAAAAAATCTCCGACGCCCTATCTTCTGTGAGATCCCCTTTACTTTTGATTGGGGATTTTAATCAAGTATTGTCACCATCAGACAAGACAGGTCCCCACGCTAGGAGTACTCCTGGACATGTGAGCTTGGCAGATTTTCTTCAGAAACATTTACTATCTGATCTTAAATGGGTGGGCCCCTCTTTCACATGGACAAATAATCATCATGATCTTACCTGTACGTATGAGCGAATCGATCGAGGATTTGCAAATATTGCGTGGCTCTCTCTGTTCCCTCAAGCTACTTTAACCAACTTGGGTATCCAATCTTCTGATCACGCTCCCTTATTACTTGACACTCAACCTGCTCTAACCCAGCTACGCCGACCTAAGAGGTTTGAAGCCATGTGGTTAAAGCATCCTTTGGGGAAACGTGCTATCTTTAATGCTTGGCAACATCCAATTGTTGGATCCCCTCTCTTCCAAGTAGCCTCTTGGGGATCTATCATGATGAAGGATTTGACACGTTGGAATAAAGAATGTTTTGGGCACCTCCAGTCTCAAATTAAAGATACTATTTTGCAATTGGCTCACATTCAATCCCTTCTCCCTAATATGGAAGCGCAAAAATTGGATCAGCACACCCGTCATAGGCTTGACTGGCTACTGGAATGTGAAGAACTTTTCTGGGCTCAGAAAGCCAAGATTAAGTGGTTAAAGTTAGGGGACCGCAATACTCGATTCTTTCATAACTCTACAAAGATTAGACGGAATTGGAATCGCATTGCTGCTATTACTGATGATGATGCTGTCATCCACACCTCTCATATGGAAATTGAGAAATGCCTAGTGGATTATTTTACAAATATTTTCTGTACCGCTATTCAATCCCCTGACTTGACTGATAATTTGACGACTGTGGAGGGTATCACCAAAACTCTGACAATCGACCTAATCAATTTCTTAGAAAGACCCTTCACAGCTTCGGAGGTCCAACAAGCCCTCTTTCAAATCAAGCCTCTCAAAGCCCCAGGCCCTGATGGTATTCCTGGAATTGTTTATCAGCAGTGTTGGGACTTTATGCAAAGGCCTATCACGGCGGCGGCACTCTCGTTCCTTAGATCTGGCCATATGCTACGTGTAACGAATAAGTCCTTTATTGTGCTTATTCCCAAATGCAAAAACCCGATCTTGGCCCGGGACTTCAGACCAATCAGCCTATGCAACACCATGTATAAAATCATTTCAAAGGTTCTTGTTAACCGTATCAAAGGATCTTTAGGGGACCTTATTTCGCAATTCCAGAATGCTTTTGTGGCTAAGAGGCAAATATCTGATAATATTCTTATTGCCCAAGAGATAACCAACAAAATCAGGCTTAACAAAAAATCAAAAGGCATTCTTGGCGCTATCAAGATGGATATGAGTAAAGCTTATGATCGGGTAAATTGGACTTATTTGGAAGCTGTCCTCCGGAAAATGAGGTTCCCTGCAGCTATTATCACTCTGGTAATGCAATGTGTATCTACAGTCTCGTATGAAATACTAGTCAATGGCACCCCGTCAACACGTATTCAGCCAAGGTGTGGGTTGAGACAGGGTGACCCGTTATCACCATATCTTTTTATTTTATGTGCGGAAGGTCTATCGGCAGCTCTGTCTCATGCTCAAGCCTCACATGAGATTGATGGTATCAAGGTAGGAAAGTTGAGCCCACCTATAAATCATATGTTCTTTGCAGATGATGCAATGATCTTTACCAAGATTACTCCGCAATTGATAGGGTGTATTCAAGCTATTCTCACTCGCTACTGCTCGGAATCTGGCCAGCAAATTAATATCAGCAAGTCCTCCGTTACCTTAAGCCCAAACGCTAGCCTGGCAAATACTAACGTGGTTCAACCCTTGGGATTCAAACTGTCGACATCATTTGGGACTTATTTAGGATCCACCCTAGATTCCGTTGCTAACAAGAAAGATTTCTTCCGTGACATGATAGACAAAGTCCGGAACCGATGTGCAAGTTGGAAAGGGCTTCTTTTAAACAAAGCTGGAGGTGCTACTTTAGTCAAATCTATGCTTCAATCGCTTCTCATCTATCATATGCAGGTATGTCTTTTTCCAGTACATGTATGCCATCAGATAGATACACTGCTTGCAAATTTCTGGTGGGCAGGTAATGACACTCATAGAAGCATACATTGGATCAACTGGCATGCCTTATGTGGGCCGATGGAGAGAGGCGGCCTGGGGTTTAAAGACATGCGTCTGTTTAACCTAGCGCTCCTGGCTAAAACTGCTTGGAGAATCATGGTTGAACCAGATTCTCTCCTTGCCCAGGTCCTTCGTGGGAAGTATTGTATTAATCACAGTTTCCTATCATCCCCCGTCAAAGGTAGCTTCTCAAGTGGATGGCGTGGCATTTTATATGGAAGGACGAGCTTACTATCTGGTCTTAGGTGGCAAGTTGGCAATGGTAGAAAAATCTCCATTTGGGAGGATTCCTGGATCCCCTCAATTGGTCGCATTCCCTCGGCTCCTGAGGACACTCGCGCCTCAAATACTAACTTTGTTAGTGACCTGCTTCTGGATGACAGGTGGAACCAAACCAAGATTGCAGCTCTGTTCACTTCTTCTATTGCTCGTGCTATCCTAGCAATTCATATTCCACGATTGGATTTTGATGACCAACTGGTCTGGGGACAGTCGGTTCATGGTGAGTTTACAGTATCTTCAGCTTATAACATGCTCTATAATGCAAAATCTCGGGAATTAAACTTGGATAGGAAGCTACCGTACCCGCCATGTATCTCTACTGCTCGTATGTGGAAGAAGCTATGGAGTTTGCCTCTACCTTTTAAGATTTGTTTATTGATCTGGTAGATTATATGGGATCGACTTCCGACCTTATCAAATCTTAAAAGGCTCAACATCCAACCGATCGATCTTTGTCCTTTGTGTGAACTTGATATTGAAGATCCCAACCACTTGTTCTTGGAATGCGCCAGTGTCAGACCGATATGGTTTGGTATTCCTCTTGGAATTCGCACGGATGACATCCATTGTTCCGGCAGAGAATGGCTCATTGCTTGGATTGGCTCTTACTCCAAAACCTCAAATAATCTAGCAACCTTATACTTTTTCGTCACCTTTTGGTTCATTTGGATACATAGAAATAATCTTGTTTTCAGAAATATTCCCTTTAACCCTTGGATTATTATAGCACAAATTCGTACCTACACAAATTCTTTCAATTCAGGCCTTTCTAAACTACCTACCTCCCCTCGTTCTTTACCTCAACCTAAATGCCCTCCAGAAACTCAACTCGTCAATTTGGTTCTACGTATAGGCCCAACCATTGTTCATACCTCCCCTTCACCTTGTGGTTGCTTGAATCCTCGCATTGTTACCATGGTCTTTCATTCTTGATTTGATAATTTACGGCTTCGGGTTAGTATTGGTATATCATGTTTCTTAAATAACTCTAGATGTGCCTCTGCGGCTATCTCTTCTTTGTCGTCTGACAAATATACTGCTTTAGCACATGGTCTTCTTTTAGCATCTTCATGGCTCTTAAACAAATTTTTTTACATATACATGTTCTAACTGAGTCTTGTTTTCTCCTTAACCAGATGGCAGGCTCTGAGGATATTTTAGATACGGTGGCACCCATCATCTATGATTTTTGCTACAATATAACTGACTTTCATCACTTTATCATTGATAAGGAGGATCCCCACCTTTTGAAGGAAGCTCGCTCCCTCACTATTTTTGCTAGTCAGGCCCGCACTACCGTCTACCAAGACTGGGTCAATTGCAATGTTTGGAGATAACCTCTTTGTTTATTGTGATGTCTTTATTCATAGATACTTTTGATGGGTGCTGTTCTTTTTATCTATAGGCATGTGTCGCCTACCAGTGTTTTTATTTATTCAGTATTTATCTGTATGGCCCTAAGGCTGGATACTCTTTTCTACTTTCAATGCAATTCTCTTACAAACAAAAAAAAAGGTGCTTGATACGAGAAGGGCTTTATTATGCTACGGTAGAGAAGGAAAGGAAAATCAAACACGCAGCATTATCACGTAAACAACACCCGCGCATCTCTGCAACCTCCTGAACGTTCCAAAACCCAATGACTTCTTCTGGTTTTTTGTCGGATAAAAAATTCGGCCAGCATAAATTTTCAAGCGCAGATTAATTTATGGACGCTGGGTCCGAATTTTGGGGATTTTTCTCACAATCATCTTCGTCTCCCAGTTAATCAACAGTGTAGCATTGCCTCCATCTTCGACGCTCTGGTAGGATTCGTTTACTGGTCCCTGCCTTTCGCACCTGCCAAGGGTAGGCAGTCGTTCCACTCCCGATTCTCTTCAAGTCTCAAGATTCCTAATGCCAAGACCAAATACCGCCAAAGCCCAATACGGCAGAGATCTACTCAGTTGCAGCTTCTTCGTAAAAGAAAGAAGACTAAGATTTCAACCTTGGAAAACAATTGTTACGTGTCCACATTCTGGGCTTTTCACTACCAAGTCGGCCTACAATCGAAGTAGAGGTAATGTAATTCCTAACTGAGGTATTTTCTTGCACTGCACATGTTCGGTGAAATTCCTAACTGAGGTCTAAATCATTAATCCTAACTATTATGTTGCTCTGCCTGTTCATCTTCTGTTTGCACAATCTGCTTGCATACATGTCCTTACTTTAATATGCTTTTAGACTTGTACAATTGCACTTTCTTGGTTGCATGTGTACAAATAGACAAAGCTCATTCCATGCATTCAATATCTTTTCCATTGATACATCTTGCAATTTGTAGTTGATTAACTTCTGTGTCTATGCCTTTTTCTTCAAAATCTCAATTTTTTTTTTGTTAGGGCAATACCTAGAAAAGCGGAATTTCGGATACTAACTTAATCTCTTAGTAACCATTTTGGGTTACATTATTTTTAGTTATACCAGGATCATTTTTATATGGTTAATTAATTAATATTGGAGTATTAACGTGTATATCATGTAATCTCCTTGCCATTTGTATGTATGTTCCAGATTGACACTTTTGCTACGGCTACATGTGAATAAGTTTTATATGTTACGTTTAGGCAATGTTCCTATTGTGTCGAGTACTTCTTTCATTTTAGATCTATTCTTCCTCCATATTTGTGTATTTGTGGAAAAACATTGGATGTCTCATTTGACAAAATAATTGAAGCCACAATTGACTGTTTCGTTAAGTATAGTTCTATAGATACTCATTGCATGGGTATCTTCCTTTAATTTCAGTTACAACACTTCAAAGAGTACTTCTCTCCTTATCCTCAAGCGTGTAACTCTGAATATGTAGGCGATGCAAGGGCTAACTTAATGACCACAATAGAACATTGCCCTAAGTAATAGATAGAAGAAGCAGTTCAGATGTAACAGAATAAGTAAAGTCCCCAAGCTAGCTTCTAATTAGAGTGTCCCATAAATTCGGATTGATTAGTGTCACGCCCCGAACCCACGGGCAGGCCCGCGAGCTAGGCACGTGACCGGCCGCAGACCCAATAGACTCCAATTTAGGGCTCTGCCAGGCCTTACTCACTAAAACCTGTACACAATTCTAATATCATACATTAACTAACACTATAACATGAATTTCTAAAGATGCCCTTACAACTCTTTCCCAAATCATCTTTACTGGAATCCTCCATAGAGACCGATAGCATTAATTTTAAAGAAACCTCCTAAAATTAAGCTACGAACAATACAAATAAATAACTGACAGTTCTACAATTTCTCAAGGGCTTAAACAACTTCCTAATGAGCATCTCCTGCAGCTTCATTCTCATTTCCCTCGTAATACTCATGTTCATCTAGTTGATCGCCTGAAAACATTTATAAAAAGGGGTGAGCTTGGGGCCCAGTAAGTACACATACCATATCCCTAAAATAGATTTTGGGATTCATAAAACATGAAACATGCCACGGTTTTCTTCAATTTAAAACTGGTAAACATTTTCACAAGAGATACTATACATATATAGACTTTTTGAAAGCAATTCATCCAAGATTCTCAGAAACGAAGCATGACATCAAGAAGGCTCATTAACAACTATAACAGTTCTCATCATAACTTAGGTATGTTGCGGTCAGCGTACATTCCCCCCTGACTAGGGCCCACAATCCCTACTCCACCTGGGATGAACATTATTTGGTCAGGGTATGCGCCCCCCTGACTAGGGCACACAATCCCTCCTTCATCCGGGATACATATGTGGACGCAATGGCGCACCACGAGCAACAGTACTGTGCGTCAACGTATCGTCCCGTTGACCAGGACCCAACAATCCAACTTTCCCCCGTGGATATGGGGCGCAACAACCGAGCCAGAAATACCGTCTCATTCCACATAAGCCAACTTTAAAACACTACTCATAGAAAACATTCCATGGCATTTTTTATGCATTTTCTCATCAAACAATTTACACAAAAACAGTAGCATGTAAAAGGCTTTAAAACTTCTGATTGGAACAATTCATTTATACATATAGATAAACGGAAAATAGGGTATACGGAGGAATATGGCAGGAGTACTTACCTGGATAGCTACGCAATGCTACAAAACCTCGATCAATATTCTCTGAATAAACCTAGATTGGCAATCCATTTGTTAGAATACAATCTAGTCTACATTAATATAAACCTAATATCAATTACCCACCACATGCTCATTTCTAACTCCGAAATCGCTCAACTCAAAGCGCGCCTCGCACGCGGCCAACCTAACCGAGAACCCGATACGCTCTTTAATGTGTAACGATATCTCAAAATATATACTAAATTACAATAAAACATTTTTATTGCTTAAAATATTATAAAAAGTCAAAATATGAATTTTCTAATATTTTTGAATTAAAATAATTTCTTTAAATACAATAAAATCTCATAAATTGCCAAAAATACTTCCAGCTGCAAACTAAGTCCCATAATCTTTATATTAACTTGGAAATATGTATAAAAATTATAAAAATATAAATCACGAATTAAAGGCATTAAAACTATTTTTCAAATATTCGTTTTGCTAAAAATAATGTGATACGGAAACCATAGCAAATCAACCCCAAAAATCATCAAACTTTTACTGAGTCTTTATCATACTATAAAAACATTAGGATAATTTTTCCCTGAACATTTTCTGGGTTTAAAGGCTCCAAACGAATTTTCCAAATCTGAAATTACAGAAAATACTAAAAATTCATACGATATCAGAAAATTATGAAATTTTGCAAACAATTCTAATATTGTATAACATATTATATTGCAAATTTTCACCTGCTAACGATAAGCGTACGTTAACATATGCACGTGTCGATCCTAACGCTAAGCCAAATTTTCCGCTCCGCACTTCTCTTCTTCTTCTTTTGTTTACTACAAACACATTCCACTAGCTGAGCCCCCTCTCTCTTTACAATGCACAAGACAAACACACAAACACACTTAACACAGCTTGCTACTCTCCCTTTCCCCTTCACCCCTCTCCTGCACACAGCATAATACACTTTAACCCACCCACAAACTCTCACAAACACTCACTTGCACACACTGTACATGCCAACGGCTCACACCATAATCACACTACACTCACACACTAGACACACACACAGGTTACATACACACACTACACAGCACACACCCAAACGCGCACACACAGACTCACGCACCACCACCTGCATATACCCACTTCTTGTTCCCTCCTCCCACCAATGCTTTACCCATTACTCATTCCCCTTCCTTTCATGGCAGCCACCATGGCTGCCTCATCACCCCATTACTTACCCGTTAAAACCCGTAGTCCATCACATCTACATCTATTACCTTGTACACAGCCTCACAAAAAGAAAAACACACACACCATGCGCACCCAGTTGTGCACAAACATACGCATGCTGCCCTCCTTCCATGTACCAACACTCATGACACACCCATTCTCACAGTCACGCATATTCATACGCACATCCTTGCACCTTTTTACACAAACTCATATACCCACACCTAATTTCTCACAAACCCACAACCGTAACCCTTGTTCCCTGCATACCCATCTCTCGGTTATAACCCACAAGATGCAACAGCACCCCCCCTTAATCCGTAACCCATCAAATACACAAGAAGAAAAAGACTAAAAGCTTACCCGAAAAATTTATTGAAACTCCGGAGGATTTCCGAGCCTTCTTCCTCTCTCGGTATCTCTCTCTGCCGCAACAAGTCTCCAACAAAAGCCAATGACGGCTGATCACTATTCTATTATCTATATATAATAACCCTAATTTGGAACGTAACAAAAAAGCCCCCCCAAATTTTCGCTAGTTATTTTAATATTTGCCCCAGCTTATATTATTTCTGAAAGAAAGACTGAGCACTACTTATGACATTTCACGTGTCAGAAAAATTTACTCATAGGTTGTCGCGTAACTTGCTTCACTAATGGTCACTGTCAGATTTCTAAAAATACCATTAACGCTAATTGTCACTAAAGACCTCAATCAATACCAATTTTATCTGCTATCATTAAATTATAATTATATGATTCTAGAATTGTCGCTAAAGATCATCTCCCCAAATTCGTCGCTAAAAACTCAAAAGAACATCACTCTTAGAAACTGTCGCTAAAAGTAATAATAACCGGCTAACCATAGGTTCGGGATATTACAATATCTCCTCCTTAAAGAAATTTCGTCCTCGAAATTTGGTGTTCCTTGCAGAGCTGATTTTAATCATGTTTGATATCAGATACCCACCGACATAACACCTCAAATGCTTACACGACTAAATCTATCTAAGGAGTTCACAATCAAACTCGGATATAATTTCAAGCGACTTGATAAGTACATGCACCCAAAGACCTTAAAGCACAAAATGTGTGATGTGCATTTAACACACTTTAATCCACTAATAATCCGTACCTCGAAACTTTGTGTTACTAGATTTCTTCACTTAATGGTGTCTGATCTCATCCCCCATCATAACACTTAACTTTAAACTCATTTTAATTCACCAACCAAAAATACGTCTAAGATTAATAATCTTAAATTAGAACCTTCGCCAGTTGTAAATGCTATCTCTACATTTCTCCATTTATACAATTAAATCATCGTTAAACCTTGAAGTCTCACCAAGTGATCAAATTTCTAGAGCACCAAGTGTATTCATCAAAATCAACCATAAGACCAATTTGAGACCAGAGTATCACATTGTCTCCCATTAAAAGAATTTCGACCTCAAATTTCATTATACTTACAACATCCAGACATTTTTGCTATAACTCGGATATATAACAACCAACATAAAATTCAAGCAATGCCTAATCTCCGCACCAAAATTTATCACCAATGAATATCAAACGTCATTATTTCCATTCAAATCTTAATACTTAGCTCGAACTTACTAGGTCATCACTTACACTCTAATACTTGCGGAACTTCGAGAGTTTTCGTAACATTCCAAAAGTCCCAAAGGTTCTACATTCTGAACCAGCCTTGACAACTAGAAAATATTTCTCTAAACCAATCTAGTCTAGCTTTACCCAAACAAAGTAAGTTCTCTTAATGGTAGGAAACTTTCGAAATGTAAGTCATCATCATCAGTCATAGCCTAAGCAACTTTAAATACTACTCGATGCTACAGAGCTTGAATTATCATTTACGCGCTAACGATTCTAAAAAAACCATGTGATCTAATGATCTTGATGTGTAATAATTTAGTTCTTATATGAAATAAGCTTAAATTGAAGACCTATGCTCATAAGATTTTGACCGACGAAAATTCAAAAATTCATAATCGCAAATAACCAATCCCAAAAGGAACCCTTGATAGCCTCAAGATACAACATCATTTTCAAAAGTCACAAGCCTTTTAACATCAAGAGACAACATTCACAATCGTAGCAGCTTTAATAGCCTCCAACACACGAGTCAAGAACATCAGTAGCAACTTCAGTAAGGTCCATCGCAACCTAAAACATTTCATTGTACTATAAGACTCAGATTATAACCTAAGACTTTATAATCTAACCAACCGAATATTATTACTCAACCTCGAAATAGTTATGGCTCAGCTAGTACGAAGCTCACTGACTATACTTACTCCACTCCAACTCAACCAGATATTTAAATTCCTAATCATCATGCTTCTGCTACGCTTTTCAGATAACAAACCACAATATATTCTTTCGCACGGTCCACTTAGTAGTAGCAAGTTTAACTGCAACCCTACGGTGCACTAAAGCACAAATAACTTCTCACATATGACTTTCACTCTAAAGGATCAAATCTTGAGTTCTACCATTCACTTTTGTCAGCCTAGTTACAAGTCTACAAAATCATGTAACCTAACCAGCGAGATCATTACTTAAGCTCTAATATCCCAAAACCGTAATGCTCTGATACCATTACTGTCACGCCCCGAACCCACGGGCAGGCCCGCGAGCTAGGCACGTGACCGGCCGCAGACCCAATAGACTCCAATTTAGGGCTCTGCCAGGCCTTACTCACTAAAACCTGTACACAATTCTAATATCATACATTAACTAACACTATAACATGAATTTCTAAAGATGCCCTTACAACTCTTTCCCAAATCATCTTTACTGGAATCCTCCATAGAGACCGATAGCATTAATTTTAAAGAAACCTCCTAAAATTAAGCTACGAACAATACAAATAAATAACTGACAGTTCTACAATTTCTCAAGGGCTTAAACAACTTCCTAATGAGCATCTCCTGCAGCTTCATTCTCATTTCCCTCGTAATACTCATGTTCATCTAGTTGATCGCCTGAAAACATTTATAAAAAGGGGTGAGCTTGGGGCCCAGTAAGTACACATACCATATCCCTAAAATAGATTTTGGGATTCATAAAACATGAAACATGCCACGGTTTTCTTCAATTTAAAACTGGTAAACATTTTCACAAGAGATACTATACATATATAGACTTTTTGAAAGCAATTCATCCAAGATTCTCAGAAACGAAGCATGACATCAAGAAGGCTCATTAACAACTATAACAGTTCTCATCATAACTTAGGTATGTTGCGGTCAGCGTACATTCCCCCCTGACTAGGGCCCACAATCCCTACTCCACCTGGGATGAACATTATTTGGTCAGGGTATGCGCCCCCCTGACTAGGGCACACAATCCCTCCTTCATCCGGGATACATATGTGGACGCAATGGCGCACCACGAGCAACAGTACTGTGCGTCAACGTATCGTCCCGTTGACCAGGACCCAACAATCCAACTTTCCCCCGTGGATATGGGGCGCAACAACCGAGCCAGAAATACCGTCTCATTCCACATAAGCCAACTTTAAAACACTACTCATAGAAAACATTCCATGGCATTTTTTATGCATTTTCTCATCAAACAATTTACACAAAAACAGTAGCATGTAAAAGGCTTTAAAACTTCTGATTGGAACAATTCATTTATACATATAGATAAACGGAAAATAGGGTATACGGAGGAATATGGCAGGAGTACTTACCTGGATAGCTACGCAATGCTACAAAATCTCGATCAATATTCTCTGAATAAACCTAGATTGGCAATCCATTTGTTAGAATACAATCTAGTCTACATTAATATAAACCTAATATCAATTACCCACCACATGCTCATTTCTAACTCCGAAATCGCTCAACTCAAAGCGCGCCTCGCACGCGGCCAACCTAACCGAGAACCCGATACGCTCTTTAATGTGTAACGATATCTCAAAATATATACTAAATTACAATAAAACATTTTTATTGCTTAAAATATTATAAAAAGTCAAAATATGAATTTTCTAATATTTTTGAATTAAAATAATTTCTTTAAATACAATAAAATCTCATAAATTGCCAAAAATACTTCCAGCTGCAAACTAAGTCCCATAATCTTTATATTAACTTGGAAATATGTATAAAAATTATAAAAATATAAATCACGAATTAAAGGCATTAAAACTATTTTTCAAATATTCGTTTTGCTAAAAATAATGTGATACGGAAACCATAGCAAATCAACCCCAAAAATCATCAAACTTTTACTGAGTCTTTATCATACTATAAAAACATTAGGATAATTTTTCCCTGAACATTTTCTGGGTTTAAAGGCTCCAAACGAATTTTCCAAATCTGAAATTACAGAAAATACTAAAAATTCATACGATATCAGAAAATTATGAAATTTTGCCAACAATTCTAATATTGTATAACATATTATATTGCAAATTTTCACCTGCTAACGATAAGCGTACGTTAACATATGCACGTGTCGATCCTAACGCTAAGCCAAATTTTCCGCTCCGCACTTCTCTTCTTCTTCTTTTGTTTACTACAAACACATTCCACTAGCTGAGCCCCCTCTCTCTTTACAATGCACAAGACAAACACACAAACACACTTAACACAGCTTGCTACTCTCCCTTTCCCCTTCACCCCTCTCCTGCACACAGCATAATACACTTTAACCCACCCACAAACTCTCACAAACACTCACTTGCACACACTGTACATGCCAACGGCTCACACCATAATCACACTACACTCACACACTAGACACACACACAGGTTACATACACACACTACACAGCACACACCCAAACGCGCACACACAGACTCACGCACCACCACCTGCATATACCCACTTCTTGTTCCCTCCTCCCACCAATGCTTTACCCATTACTCATTCCCCTTCCTTTCATGGCAGCCACCATGGCTGCCTCATCACCCCATTACTTACCCGTTAAAACCCGTAGTCCATCACATCTACATCTATTACCTTGTACACAGCCTCACAAAAAGAAAAACACACACACCATGCGCACCCAGTTGTGCACAAACATACGCATGCTGCCCTCCTTCCATGTACCAACACTCATGACACACCCATTCTCACAGTCACGCATATTCATACGCACATCCTTGCACCTTTTTACACAAACTCATATACCCACACCTAATTTCTCACAAACCCACAACCGTAACCCTTGTTCCCTGCATACCCATCTCTCGGTTATAACCCACAAGATGCAACAGCACCCCCCCTTAATCCGTAACCCATCAAATACACAAGAAGAAAAAGACTAAAAGCTTACCCGAAAAATTTATTGAAACTCCGGAGGATTTCCGAGCCTTCTTCCTCTCTCGGTATCTCTCTCTGCCGCAACAAGTCTCCAACAAAAGCCAATGACGGCTGATCACTATTCTATTATCTATATATAATAACCCTAATTTGGAACGTAACAAAAAAGCCCCCCCAAATTTTCGCTAGTTATTTTAATATTTGCCCCAGCTTATATTATTTCTGAAAGAAAGACTGAGCACTACTTATGACATTTCACGTGTCAGAAAAATTTACTCATAGGTTGTCGCGTAACTTGCTTCACTAATGGTCACTGTCAGATTTCTAAAAATACCATTAACGCTAATTGTCACTAAAGACCTCAATCAATACCAATTTTATCTGCTATCATTAAATTATAATTATATGATTCTAGAATTGTCGCTAAAGATCATCTCCCCAAATTCGTCGCTAAAAACTCAAAAGAACATCACTCTTAGAAACTGTCGCTAAAAGTAATAATAACCGGCTAACCATAGGTTCGGGATATTACAATTAGTCTAAAGTTATTGCACAAATTGGAGGAGAGAGAGCGAGAGAGAATATGCAGCTAGCAGCTAGCAAACTCCAAAGTTTGCATTTTAATTTGTTGTAGCATGGTTACTATTAGGAAACAAATACACAAAAAAATCTATAGATATTACTTTTACTTGTGATTTTCTAATTAGGGCGAGAAACCTATCTGTTGACTCTTAAGGTTGGAGTGCTGGAATGAAGCTTTTCATGTTCAGTATCTAGAGCACTAATGATTTATAAGGTGATTGTGACAATAACTATATCATCACTTTTCGGGTATCTAAAATCGGAGCCATGCTTTGCATTTGAAAAAATAATAAGAAAATATGATTTTTGGGAGTTGAATTTACATAGCTTAGTAAATCTAGGGTGTCAGATGTTGCTAAGATTGACCTCAAGAAACAAACAAGGCACTGACAATGTGAGCAATCCATTGGGATAAAGAAAAATCACACTTCGGATTACAACCAATAAGAACAATTAGTCTGATTCAGCATAATTCACTGGTTATGTCGTGCTTGTTACTCATCGGCTGCTTATGAGAGAGGAGAGGGTATGAATCTAGGTCAATGGTTGGTCTAGAGAGAGAGAGGAAGACGAGGAAGAAGAACTGAAAAGGTAGGGATTTCTTTTATGTTGATAGGTATCAGTAGAAATACTTAGCAACAATATCTGAGATTGGAAAATTGTTGATAATGCCACTTAAAGGAAAAGAAAACTTATGAAATGATCATTCCAAAAACTTGTCCCTTAAACTTAAGTTGACGGGATTGCTCGAAATGCTACATGCATGCCAATGCACATTGAGTAAATTGCATTTGTGTGTATACCAAAGTACTTGAAAAAAGCTTGTTCGAACTTTGAAGGTATAAGACTCTCATCCCAGTAATTAAAAAGGAAACCTTTTTCTTCTACAAAATTGGATTAGTCGATCAGATTGCGTACCCCTAGACTCAAAAAGGAAAGGTGTGGAGAACTTTGAAGTGGGTTGTTGAAAAATAAGTCACCTATTTGAATACGAGATATTTACTGTTTCGGTAACATCTCAAAGTACGGTTTTTCGTTCTCTTAATTGTTATATTTGATGGATACTCTATTTAGGCATAAACATACTTGTGCATCTTTGGTTTAAAATATCTGATGTTTGACATGACAAGTGAGAGGATAATTGTTTTTTAAGTCGGCTGTTAATGAGAAAAAACCTTCATGTAGTTTTGTTACTGAAGTTATGTTCATTGTTACAATATGTTGTTTGCATGCATATTTTTATTCTAAAGTTGCCTAGCTAAGTTCATTTGCATAGCCCTTTTAAAAAGACATGGGTTTGGTACAAACTTTATGCTGAACTCTAAGAATATATTTGCTAAATAGATTTTTCAATATGGTTTGTAGTCTCCAATGTTCAAAAGGTGGATCCCTACAAGTGGACTAATTTCTAGGTACTTTTCAAGCAGTTTGTATCAAATGGAGTTGGGCAGTTCTATTGATTATATATATCCATCGAGAGAAATAGATAGAAGACACAATTTACGAACGAAATTTATGGGCTTTTCTTTCTTGATCTTGGTAAGTTGATGAATATGCTTTTCAGTTAAGGTGTATTGGACGAAGCCATATTCCTTTTTAAAGGAGCCTGCGAAATGGAAAGTGATTTGAAGCACTCATTCTAAAGATTGAAGGGCAAGGAACAATCCCCGCGTCGAGAAAGTTGAATTTTGGACTATGGTGTTAAATAACCTTCTCTAGAGGACTTTTTATTTTCTTGTTTATGCTAGCCTTTTGAATGGTTAGGTTATTAAATGTTGGCTCCCATTTTTATGGGGATGAAAATTATAATTTTTCTATTTCCTCCTAGGCGATCTTAATGGTCATCTCTTTTTGTACATAAAAGAGAAACCAAGATTGATTGAGTTCACCTTAAGTTCTCCTATTATGTTTCACCAGACACACAAACTCTTACTAATGTTTTGTGAATTATCATAGATTATTAATTGACGAACCACTTTTGCTAACAAGCGACGTACAACGCACGTCAAGAATAACTAGTGCATAAAAAAGTATGCATACATACACTAAACAATATTTGAATCACACCTTGGTTGGTGGTTGCATAATTAATTTTCGTTTGAAATAGTTGGAAAGTATCCTCACCTAAGAACTTCCTCCCGCTATGGAACGTTTCTCTGATTCCAAATCAAAATTTTACTGTCGCTAGGTTGCCAGGATAAGGTAGGGAGATCAGATCGAATATTCTGGCCCAGGGGATAGCACATAATATGGTATCCAGTGGGATAAGGGGTGGATAATTAAGGAGATTCTTTATCCGATGTTTGAAAGAAGCCATGCAAGTTGATTTATGACAACATTTATTTATTTTGTGAAAACATTACATGTAATAGAAGACCCAATCTCATTTATGTTCTTCTCAAATCAACAAATCAATGCGTCATTCATCGGAATTACACATTTAACAAAATTGAAGAATTCAAGTAAACTCAACAAATGCCATTTAACGAAACCCAAATTTTCCTTTCACAGCTCATTACATCGTCTTTTGTTACATTATCTACCTAAAGATGGTGAGACTAAGAATTATTAGGGATGACGGGTGTATTTGTTTTGCAACTCGGAGGTTGAATCTTGTGAGCACATCTTCTTCCAATGTTCTAGAATTTGTGCTACCTGGTTTGGGCTTAATACAGGGATCAAATTAGAACAACTATTGCCAAACTTCTTTGAATGGCTAATTAATTGCGAGAATTAATGAAGGAAATGCTCCCTCCAAGCGAAAATCCAAAGCAATCACTACTATCTTTTCCACTCTGGGAAATATGGCTCTAAAGAAATTGAATCATGTTGAGAGAAGCCACCTTTTGAACCAGTAACCATCTTCAAACAAAAAGCACAAGCTCAAGTCATGTTGAGATCCTTTAATTCTAATTCCAAAAGGGACACATGCATCAAGGAGTAAGTACAAGAACCTCAACATGGAAAGCTCTTCCTCTAAAATCAGCTTACATTTTTCACCTTGGTCAATTTTCAATGTTCGAGAGAGCAGACATGCTGTGTCTATGTTGGGTTGTTCTTCCAACAATAGAGCCTAAGATTAGGACTTTGAATATGCATATCAAAACCTTTAGAACATCGCTCCCTCGGATCCTTTGCACTTTCATATCACTCACAAGACCCTTTCACTTCACAAACTCTGGCTAATCTAAAAACATTTTTATGGGAAAAACGAAGACAGTTGTTGCATATAAATTTATACTAACTCAAAGTGTTTGCTTGAACATATGATAGAGACGGAGAATATTAGTTCCACTAGATTATTGAATTTGGGCCTTCACGCCCAAGATATAAATTATAAGGTTGCCATTAATGCCGAGATTGTTTTTTTTTTAATTATCATAAATATATACCATGAGAAAATAAATGAGGCTAACATTCCCTAGCCCCTGAGATTACATAGTCATCCGACATTTAGAACGGATAACACCCTCATCCGGTAGGTAATACTAAAAAGAAAATAAAAACTAAAAAGTTAAATAAATAACAACTATATATATATATATATATATATATATATATATATATATATATAATGTAGAGACTAACTAGTAACTAGCAAAAATAAACAGAGAGAACTAGAACTAAAGGCTAAAAACCCAAAACAGACCGGCTAAAACAGTAAAGACAATAACTAAAACTAAGATGAGAACAACAAAAAACAACACAACACCATTGATGAGTCACCAACCCAACTCCCAGCCACTTGGTACCATCACGGACACGTGGCCTCAAATCCCGTGCTTCACGCCGGCACCGGAAACACCACCGTCGCCAGCCATTCCACCGTTACTGAGTCCCGAGATTGTTTATTTATGAAACTAAAATTGACCAAAAGTCCAGTTTATGACAGAAGTGCCATTCAAGCCCAAAATATGTGTGTGTGTGTGTGTGTGTGTATGTGTTACTAGCATTATGCAAGTTGCCTAAGGCTAGCGATTACTAGCGAATAAAACTACGTAGCTTTGAGTGAAACCACCTAGTTTTTCTCTTTCTTCCCGTTAATTTACCAAATCTCTCTCTCTCATCAGACCACACAACAACCCGCCCATCACCGGGCGTTAGCCTCCACACAATCGATCACTGCAAAGATCACCACTTGCCGGCCCTTTTTCCTCCCACCACAACACTGAGCAGTCACTACCACCTCGCCCAATCACCGAAGACCTTCCACACCGGCGACCAGCCACCCCCACCATCACAAACGACGACACCATGCAAAAAACTAGATTGTCATTGCTCTCTCCCACCACCACATCACAAAATTAGGCACCAATAGCTCGCCCGTTCGCCGCCCTTCTTTGCCAGACAGCCTCCTTCGCCGGTGACACACCACCCATCGCTGATGTAGACAATCTCATCACATAACCCTGTAATGTTTCGACATCAACTGTGCTGTTGTCGATCCACCACCACCAACAAGCCCATGGTCAGTTCAAACAACATAAATATGCTTGATGGGATTTAATCCATGTAGTGTTAACTAAAAGACAAAATGGAATGCTGGATGACAAGCTCATCTAGCATGAGACTATTACTAAATAGCTTTAGAAGCAAAATACCACTGAGAGGAATCCCTAGCAAGACACCAGACCGATTCAAGCCAACTGTACAGCAGCCTGTACAAGATTTGTCCATTCTTGCTGAAGACCATCACTTGATCGAGAAGCAATAGAGGCCCGTGTAAATGCTAGATTCAAAATACTTTCTCTTCCTCGGGCAATATGTACAAAATTTAACCTTTTCCAGCTATCTAGCAAAACAAAAATAGAGCCAGAACTATGTACAACATTCTCAATTTGAGCTGTCATCCATGTTAGAAAACCAGAGTGAGGGAGTAGAAAAATAACATGTACATACAAAAGATTATGTAGCAAGTTAAGAGCTAAGAGCGTAGGCGATACTATTGCACTGACTATATTATCAGCTATAATCATACTTGAAAGTATATTAACAGGATGACCGGATGAAATTTATTACATCAACGACATACTGAGGTACAACTAGCTCTTGCCCAAGGCATAGGTAAAACCTTGTTGGCAAGCCTCAAGAAGTTGTCTTTCCTCCACAGAGAGCAACAGAAGATAATATTTTAGTACAAGGTAAATGATCCCTAAAGTTGTTTGATCATGAATATCGTGCTTAAAGAAAATATATCTACACAAAAGCAAAGAGGCTAATGAGATGATAGCATCGTCTACATAACGTACTAAGGTGATCAATGATTATGGACATATGTCAATATACAATTAAGTAATGCCTAGTTATGAAATGGTTGCTGAAGTGTGTTTGCAAAAACTTTCAAGTGTAGCTTTTATACTAGTTCAAAGATCTGGGTCTCTCTCTCTCTCTCTCTCTCTCTCTCTCTCTCTCTCTCTCTCTCTCTCTCTCTCTCTCCCCCCCCCCCTCCTCCTACTCCTCTGTTGTACACGTATATCTTGGCTATTTTGAGTTTTTGTCGGTCTCTTAGTCATTTTGAACATCACACTTGAAGAATAGAATTTCGTATAATCAAAGAATCTAGTTCGAACAAAGAACTGTCTATTTCACGGCAAACAAACAGTAACCTAATGCTTAGTTGTGAAGTCATTGCTGAAGTTTGTCAAAGAAATCCCCCAATTACAACTTTTGTACTAGGCCAAAGATCATGGTTTCTTTGTGTTTTCCCCATCTCAAACGAATGTCTTGGCTACCTTGAATTCCCTCGTTACTGATTTTGACTGGGTTTGCCCAGGTTGTTTGCCCCCGTCTCCTGATAACATTGTTTTAGTTTCTTCCTTATATTCCTCACATCCAAGTCATGGAGATCATGGGACCTGTCTCTGTCAAGAGGGGAAGTTTCTCACCCCAAGTTCTTTTGTGGAAAGAGTAAATTCTCTCTCCTCTTGCTCAATTTCTCGGAATGTGGTAGATGAGGCAGATGTGTTTCTTTGTTTCTTACTGCGACATTTGAGACCCTTGTTATCTTTTAATGGTTCAAGTATGTGCGTCCTTTGCACCTCGTACTTCTCTTAAGCAATTCACGAGACGATTTTTTGTGTCAAGAGATTTTCCCGAATTTTCCGTACCAAGTGACAATCCATCTGTTGGATCAGACGTATCAGATATTCCTTTGATGCATTCATATATAGTGCTTTACTTTTACATACTAGATAAACCGTGCTCTAAAATTTTTGCTTAGAATTCAACCTTTGAGGGTATTTTTTTCCTCATGGGTCACCTCTTAGCTAAAAAGAAGATGGTGAGATATTCAAAGCATATATAGGAAAAAGGCCAACTCTAATCTTCCAAGGCCAAGACAAAGTGACTGCAACAAGATGAATTTGGAGAAATGAATAAAAAATCACCAGCAAAAGCCACCTATAAATAAGGAAACACTTTGGAATGTGCGAAGATGGGACAAGAAAAGAAGACAATTGAGCAAAACATAATATCTCGAACATGTTATTAATGCCTTGTTGTAAAGATGGTTATGCGAGAATTACGACAGTGATGTCTAACAACACAACATGAGCTATTTCTATGAACAAACTTTAGCTGCTACCCTGGTTGTAGGAATTTTCCTTCAATCCCTTATACAGTGATAATTAATAGTCGCTAAATATTTTCAATGACTTTTCTGTTAACACTTTTAGCGATAACTCTTAACAGCACTTTTTTAGCGTCACTAAATAAAAGCCACTAGAAATAATTAATAACCATTAATTGTCGCTACATGGGGGGTAGGAGGAAGATTCCTTCAACCCGGGTAGCAGCCAATTTTTTTTCTATTTCTATTATCTTATTTGCCAATATTAGGAGAAGTTGGAATCATTGATACATGAGTGAGGGTCGTAATAAAATTATTGCCCATTTTGAGTCTATTTGACTTCGGTTCAATCTCAATTAACTTCTATTTTGGTGTTTGGAAAAATAAAAAAAATGAGTAAATCTATTCCAAAAAACTAAAAGAACATGCTAAATCTAAGAAATTGAGGATTTTAACCTAATATTGTGTACAATATGGGTTGACCAAGCGCATTGCCAAGTACTTATCCCAATGGTAGAATAAAAAGACATTAGATGCTCTTTTTCTATATCGAGCTGTATACACAGAACATGATTCAGCCATCTAGATAAGAAGACACAATAGAATCCTTGGGAAAATCTTTAGGTTGTTTAATATGACCAAAATTCCCTCAAAACTCTAGCATAAACACCTAACAGTTGCGAAAGACTTCTGTTTGATTTCGAAGAAGGTTAACGAGGAACAGTGCGTTGTATTCTCCACAATCAATATGCCAAGCTCTTTTTGGCTTGAGGTCACAGTCTGTTGTAATGCATGGCCTTCAACTGCAAAATAAAGCGACGATTCTTCGCAAGCGTGGGATTCTCTTTTGTTTACGTGTTATCTCAAAACTTTAGGGAGTTTTTCGCTCTATGCAAGATTTTTGCTTTCTTGCTTGGTACCCATCGACAGTAAAGAATATAGATTTTCTATTTTCTAGTGGAACTTGTGCCATTACTCGTTCTATTTTCTTTGCCTGCGCTCGATCTACTTTATTTACCTGGGCTAGTAGATTCTGAATTGTTGTGGCAAACATGCTCTATGATTCTTTTGTTTTTATTATCTCGTTTGGTTATTACTGCCACTTCTTTGTGTAACCTTGCAGGTTTGGATAATTGGCCATTATACTGCTATTGGTAAACGCTAGTTCTATTATTAAAACAGTTTTTACTAATTTCGAAGACATATGTCATTTGACAGAAATTATATGCTTTGGCATTAGCCCGCAAATACAAGTATTAATCAAATTCCAATAATCAACTAATGCTTTAGTACCTTAATCTTGGCCTTCTTGGTGAAAAGAAGAAACTGTTGGAATTGGGTTTTAAACCCAATGTGAGAAGTAACTTTGACTCAATTTTTCAATAGGGTTCCAAATCATATTTTGGTTAGGAACAAATTGATTCATGTTCATCTATTGGAATAGATGATCATGGTATATTCACATGTTTAAAACAAATGGAAGGTGAATGAGAAAATTGAAGTTAAAGTTGGTGGTTCAACTGAAGGGAAAAGAGTATTCCACATTGAAGAGATAAAGCCAAAGTGTTTCCTTATAAGGCTTAGCCTTGAGCTAAGGGTTGGGCCCCTTGGGGGTACCCAAGTTTTGTAAGGAGGGAGGACATAGGTTGACCCAAGGTCCACCACACGCGCGCGCCACCCCGCCGTGGCTTGGGCTTGGGCCCATCAGGCTTTATTCTTTTTGGGGATAAAAACATATTAAATAAATATTTATTTATTTATTGTATTTTCCAGAAAGTTGCAACCTTTCCAACCAGCTGCTGTGAAGAGTTGCAAGGTCCATCAAAGAGGAGGAAAATTTCCGATTCCGATGGTCCAAGCGGAGCAAACGGCTCAAATTTCAAAGGCGGTGAGAAGAAGAAGTTCAAAGGGAACTGCTGTGTGTGCGGCAAAGCTGGCCATCGTGCTAAGGATTGTCGCAAAAACAAAGGAAACTTTAAGAAATGAAAGAATTCTCAAGCCAACGTGACCAAAGTTACCAAAATCACTGAGGACGTGACAGATTTGAATTTATCTGCGGTGGTATCCGAATTCAACTTGGTTGGAAATCCCAAACAGTGGTAGGTAGACACGGGCGCTACTCGACATGTGTGCTCCGAGTGAAGTATGTTCACTACATATGAGAGCGCCGACAACGAGAATCTGTTCATGGGAAACTCTTCTTCTTCAAAGGTGCTAGGAATGGGCAAGGTGGTCTTAAAGATGACATCCGACAAGGAATTGAGTCTCAACAATGTGCTTCATGTGCCAGACATTCGGAAGAATCTAGTGTCAGGCTCATTGTTGAGTAAGAATGGTTTCAAGCTAGTGTTTGAGAGTGATAAATTTGTACTCACTAAAAGTGGGATGTTTGTAGGAAAATGGTACTTATGTGATGGTCTGTTTAAGTTAAATGTAATGACCATCGTGCCTAAAGCTGTACCAAATTCCGATATTAATAAAAATATTTCTTCTGCTTACTTGTTGGAATCTCCTAATTTATGGCATCGTAGATTAGGTCATGTAAATTATGGTTCCATACAAAAGCTAGTGAAAAATGGATTTTGACTCACATAAAGCATGTGAAATTTGTGTTAAAGCTAAAATGGCAAAAACATCTTTCAAGTCAATTGAAAGAAGTACGGAACCTTTAAGTCTAATTCATAGTGACATATATGACTTAAAGGTGGTACAATCTAGAGGAGGAAAAAAGTATATTATTACTTTTATTGATGATTGTACGAGATTTTGTTATGTATATTTGCTTAGAAGCAAGGATGAAGCCTTGGAAGCATTTATGCAATACAAAATTGAGGTTGAAAATCAACTTAGCAAGAAAATCAAAGTACTAAGAAGTGATAGAGGCGGAGAATATGTTTTCCCTCTTGAAAATTTTTGTGCCGATCACAGAATCATTCATGAGACCACGACACCGTATGCGCGTCAGTCAAATGGAATTACTGAGCGGAAAAATCGTACTTTAAAGGAAATGATGAATGCTTTGTTGATAAATTCTGGACTACCGGATAACTTGTGGGGGGAGGCGGTCTTAACTGCAAATCATATACTTAATAAAGTACCTCACAAGAAGCTGCAAAAGACACCTTATGAGCTATGGAAAGGACGTCCTCCTTCTTTCAAATATCTTAATGTGTGGGGGTGTCTAGCAAAGGTAGCTATCCCACCACCTAAAATGGTCAAAATAGGACCTAAAACGGTTGATGGGATTTTCATTGGATATGCAAGCCATAGCTCGGCATATCGGTTCTTAGTGCATAAATCTGAAATTGACAATATACACGTCAACACCATAATGGAGACAAGGAATGCACATTTCTTCGAAGATGTATTTCCTTATAGAGTTGCTCAAGAACAGAGTTCTTTAGAAAGAACTAATAAGGACCAAGAACCCTCACAAGAGGAAGACGATCCAAGACGTAGCAAGAGAGCTAGAACGTCAACATCTTTTGGTCCTGATTTTCTAACATATTTGTTAGAAAATGAGCCTCGTACTTACATTGAAGCAATGTCGAGTCCCGAAGCTCCTCATTGGAAATAGGCTATTAATAGTGAAATAGAATCCATCATGCAAAATCATACATGGGAACTGGTGGATCTTCCTCATGAAAATAAACCATTAGGGTGTAAATGGATTTTCAAGAGAAAGATGAAAGCTGATGGAATGATCGAAAAATATAAGGCCCTACTGGTTGTCAAGGGATATAGACAAAAGGAAGGCCTTGATTATTTCGATACATATTCACCAGTTACAAGAATAACATCCATTCGAATATTGATTGCTATTGCAGCTATTAATAATCTTGAGATACACCAAATGGATGTGAAAACAGCTTTCCTAAATGGAGATCTAAATGAAGAGATCTATATAGAGCAACCTGAGGGGTTTGTAGCTCCTGATCATAAGAGGAAGGTGTGCAAGCTTGTTAAGTCACTTTATGGACTAAAACAGGCTCCGAAACAATGGCATGAAAAGTTTGATAAAGTCATCATCGAAAATGGCTTTAGAATCAACGAATGTGATAAATGTGTCTATGTTAAAGGCACGGAAAAAGGATATGTCATTGTTTGCCTTTATGTGGATGATATGCTCATTATCGGGAGCAATACTGAATTCATTAAGGCTACAAAGAAAATGTTGGCCAGTAAATTTGATATGAAAGATATGGGTGTGGCTGATGTTATACTTGGTATGAAAATTACCAAAACATCAAATGGACTAGTCTTGTCACAATCTCATTATATTGAGAAAGTGCTAGACAAATTTAAAAGTTATGATGATAGTCCGGTTAAAACACCGCTAGATGTAAATTTACATCTAACAAAGAATACTGGGGAAGTAATATCTCAATTAGAGTATTCGCGTATAATTGGTAGCTTAATGTATATCATGAATTGCACGAGACCCGATATAGCATATGTTGTTAGTAAACTGAGCAGATATACTAGCAATCCAGGGAAGAATCACTGGATAGCTATTGTAAGAGTTTTAAGGTACTTAAAATATACCTTAAACTTTGGTCTGCATTATACAAGATATCCAGCTGTATTAGAAGGATACAGTGATGCCAACTGGATATCAGATTCTAATGAAACAAAATCCACAAGTGGATATGTGTTTACATTATGAGGAACAATTATTTCTTGGAAATCTTCTAAACAGACATGTATTGCCAGATCCACTATGGAATTTGAATTCATTGCTTTAGATAAAGCAGGAGAAGAAGCGGAGTGGCTTCGTAATTTCTTGGAGGATATTCCAAATTGGCCTAAGCATGTGCCACCAATTTTCATACATTATGATAGTCAATCTGCAATTAGAAGAGCACAAAGCAGTATGTATAACGGCAAGTCTAGACACATACGTCGCAGACACAATACCGTTAAACAATTACTTTATAGTGGAATTATCTCTATTGACTATGTGAAGTCAAAGGATAATATTGCGGATCCGTTAACGAAAGCTTTGACTAGAGAGAAAATAAATATGTCATCGAGGGGAATGGGTCTTAAGTCTATGAACTAAAGAGTTGCCATAATGGAAACCCTACCTAGTTGACTGAAGATCCCAAGATCTAGGTTCAAAGGGAAAATCGAATTATGTAAATGCGACTCAGACAGAGCACTGTGGGGGGGGGGGTTAAAACCCTCATATTCATTCCTATGATGAGAAGACAGTGGCACCTACAAAAGGTTAGGTTAAGCTATGCTTTTAATGACTCTTATATCTTGGAAATCCAAGTGGGGGGTGCGATAGGAACCTCTTAATAAGAAGTCAACTATGTGAGTAAGAAGTGGGGCCGCTTCTATGAGAATTGTAAGGCTGAATTCTCAGAGAGTACTCACTCATGAAAACCAGGAGTTGTTCAGGGCCAAAATGAACACAACAATGAGAACCTCAAAACAATGTTTGAGCGATACTGTGTGAAGTTCTATTGTCTCGGTTTACACTAAGGGTTGAACAATTCAAGACATCATGTTCACTGGTTAACCAGTAAATCCGATAGTTCTCACTAGGGAAGGTTCAAGGCCATCGACTACCTATCCCGATGCAGTGTCGTTCTAAGGAACTCTTTCTAGTGTCAGTGTTTCTTTGAGTATTGTGTCCAGTCAATTTTCTATTCATGTGGGGGATTGTTGGAATTGGGTTTTAAACCCATTGTGAGAAGCAACTTTGACTCAATTTTTCAATAGGGTTCCAAACCATATTTTGGTTAGGAACAAATTGATTCATGTTCATTTATTGGAATAGATGATCATGGTACATTCATATGTTTAAAACAAATGGAAGGTGAATGAGAAAATTGAAGTTAAAGTTGGTGGTTCAACTTGAAGGGAAAATAGTATCCCACATTGAAGAGATAAAGCCAAATTGTTTCCTTATAAGGTTTAGCCTTGAGCTAAGGGTTGGGCCTCTTGGGGGTACCCAAGTTTTGTAATGAGGGAGGACCTAGGTTGACCCAAGGTCCACCACACGCGCCCCGCCCCGTCCCGGTCCGGTCCGTGGCCGTGGCCCATCAGGCTTTATTCTTTTTGGGGATAAAAACATATTAAATAAATATTTATTTATTGTATTTTTCGGAAAGTTGCAACCTTTCCAACCAGCTGTTGTGAAGAGTTGCACCGCCCCTACCCCAGTGAAGACTCTGTGTATAAAAACGAGTCATTTACAGAAGTTACTTAATTTTTTTTAATCCCGAAATTTATTTTCTTCCGTCCGTCCGTTTTTCAAGTGTCCAAAAAGAAAGAGTTATGTGCCATTGTTTTGGTTCGCAGGGTCTGCAATTTGGAGTGCTCCTATTTCAGACGTATTGCCGCTGTATCCTGGAAGACTGTCGTCAAGAACCGTCAGCACCGTTGCGGGACGAATAAGTCTTAAGGACAGTGAATCAAATTCACGCCTCGGCCTTTTTCCTTTGCTGCTCTGCAATCTTGTTGTGAGTTGTTACATATACTTTTATTTCCTTCGTTACGTTACTGCTGTTTTTGAAACCTTAACATATGTATGATAGTATATTTTCAAAATTGTTTTCTGGACAAATATACACAAAAGTATATACTTTTCCAACAGAAACTTTTACTTGGCTTAATGAATTCTTTGTAATTAGTTATACTTAGCCCTCTAATTCTTGACTTTCAGAAAAGCTTTTACTTGGCCCCGGTTCTTTTTGTTTCTTCATCACTTGCCAAATTTGAGTCCAGGGCGGGCGTGAATCCAAGATGCAGCAGGTGGGCAATAACAAAACCCGTGTGTCCCCCGTTTTCTTACACAGCGTAAAACCCTAACACGTATTTTTTTTGCGTGAATTTACATGGAAAAAACAGGCTGAAAGAGGCTCTGATTCTGAAGTGACATGGGAGGACCAGCAGAACATCAACAAATTCGGCAGGTTAAACAATCGGTTTCACGAGCTCGAAGACGAGATCAAGATTTGTAAGGTATCTTCAATCTCTCTCTCTCTCGTGTGTGTGTTTGTGTGGGTTTTTGTATAATGTGAGGGTAGAACCCATATGATTCCAACTTAGTGTTGGGGCATTTTCAGTTTGTGGGGTCGAAAGGTTATGAGTTGAAATTGGGTATGTTTGGTGCTTTCTTTTACACGAGATTACTACAATGCGAATCTTTACTGGGTTTATGGAGAGATATGCGATACTCAATTTGTGAATGTATGTAATAAGGAAGCGACCAAGGAGCGTGTGGTGAGGGAAGAAACAGTAGTGGCGAAGTCGTCATGGTGTGTTATAATTAGAGGGAAAACCTGAGGTTAGTATCGCGGGTCCTTGACTGTATCTTTGCTTTCCCAAACATAAGGGTGAGGGAACTACTTTCTTTCTGTAACAACATAATGTCTAACGCATGTATATGTTGGGCCGCACTAAAGGAGTCGGTTCATGTTTTCTATCAACTAACTCTCTGTTCTTCGTCCTTTTGTTTGTTGGACCTCACTAAAGGGAGCAGTTCAAGTTTTCTATCAACTAACTCTCTATTCCTAATCTTTTTTGTTTAATTCATCTATCCCTTTTTTATTATCATTCGAAATCTTATTCCAGAAGTTTGCCTTCTTACCTAAATGAGCTAAAACATCTTAGCAGCGACACAACCTTTTATGGCTAAGTTTGTATATTTGTCATAAATTAAGGTGGTAGCTGAGTGGCTATCCTGCAGGTTGCAAATGGTAACAAAGCCTTTAAGTTTTTGTAGTTGTAGCATTATTTAGATGCCCATGATGTAATGCATTGTTGCAATTTATGTGTTCATGGATGTGCATTTGCTCTGGTAAATAGTTATTAAAGGCGCAAGCGCACCTAAGGCGCAAAGGGTCCCTGGAGCCTAGGCGCAAGGCGCAAAATAAAAATAAATAGATATTAGTGCATTAAACCAATAAAATCACATAAAAAATTCAGAACATGCAAATTTAACAAACTTTGAACACTAGAAAAAGTTTCTGATCTAATGAGAAGTAGTTGATCCTAACTAAATATGATAACGTCATCCTTATCATTAGTGAAGGCTAAAGCAACAATGTTTTCCTCAAAGGGAAATCATAGGCTCCAAATTTTTTAGAGATTCCTCCTCAATTTCGTCTTCTTTGTCTATAAGATGAAGTGAAGGAGTATATTTATTTAAAAAGAGTAACAATTGGAGACGAGACGCTAGCACAATGAACAATAATATGACAATCGAGTGGTTAGGGATTTGGGGTTTTAGGTTTTTTTATTGTGGTTTAGATATTGATTTGTTATGTTATGAAATAAAGAACAAAAAATAATGAATGGTTGACTTGAGATGATGCCATGATGCAAAAAATAAAAAATTAGGACTTTAGGGCTTTTCTTTGCGTCTCCACCGCCGCCTTGCGCCTGGGCCCCTAGGCGCCAAGGCGTGCGCCTTTTCGAAGGGGGGCTGCGCCTAGCCCCAGGCGAGGCGCATGTTTTCCTTGCGCCTAGGCGCGCCTTTGATAACACTGCTCTGGTAGCAGGGGTTTTGCTCTGGCATTATGACTACTTAATCAGAAGTTGTTGAGATCCTCATTCTGTGTCTGAAATTTACACGTAAAATACCAACTCTAATCTTAATCATGGAGCTTTCCTTCTATATCAAGTTACCTAGTTTTCTCATTTAAACTTGATTTATACCAGTTTAACCTTTAAATATAATGGCAATAACTAAGGCTGTTTAGGCCTTCCTCACTCAAATTGCAGATTTTGATTGAAAAGAATGTTTACCAAGCCTTGTTCTATTGAAGGAGGATGTCTTTAAGTGTTAAGTTTTAAAATTTCCTTTAATGAAATTCCGGAAGAAACTGAGCTTATCCCATGGCATTCAATAATACCTCAAAAGATGCCAGCAGTTAGATATCCACAGCATTCGGGACAAAATCCTCGATGGAGGAATTGGCTTTCTGGCTGCAAACAAAGTAGGCCCCTTTACCAAGGGAACTTCTATATTAAGTGACATAGTTTTCTCGTTTAAACTTGATTCATATCAGTCTAACCTTTAAATCTGTTTCAAGCATCAAATCAGTTACTCCAGTTGTTTTGTATGTCCCAAAAGCATCGAATAAGTTGTGTCATGTCTTTAGTCCTAGCAAGCTAAGTTGCTTAGTAGACTTTTGGTCCTCTGAATTTCTGTTGCCTCCTACCTTCTTTGTCCAGTCCATAAAGCTTTTGTGAAAATTTCTTTTAGATGTATCCCGTATGCCATCTCTTGGTGCCAGGTTTGAACAAATATTTATTGGGAAGTTTGTGGTCTATTGGGCGTAGGGCATGCCTTTGAGGCAATATACATACATCCACTGGAATTCGTAGTCCTTGCACCTTTGCTGCTTTTACCAAGATAGCCTGTTATGGAGCTAGCTACAGGCTTCAGTAGGTAGATTAATAGAGTGCAACATGTACCTTCCCAGTATAAATATGATGACCACAATTAGGGGGACAAGTTTATGAGCAATTGGATCTGAACAAGTTTTACTGTAACCATTCCAGATTAAGCTGTGTTGTTATTTGAAACACCCTAGATTTTAGACAACTCAGACAGAAAACTAGATTCAGTAGGCTACTTGCTCAACCTGCTCACTTAAGTGCTTAAGTTTGGGGTTTGCAGAATTTTGGTTTTTACAGTTGTCATTATCACCCAATATTTTGAGTGGTGAGAGACATTTTGGTCTTTAGGGTGGGGCATTTGAAGGCGAAACTCTTTATTCATGTGAGAAGAAGAATGCCACTAAAAGAGGTACAGCCCAGTAGTAGGTACCCTATGGACATCCTGAGGCAATGCAACGACGACAGACTGTAGGGAATTCAATTTTTCTGTGAACAAAGCAAATACAACCACAGATTCTAGGAGTAATCAGGGTGTAAGAAAGTCACCAAGTTACTTATTAGAAAATTAAAAAAGAGAAAAAGGAACAAAGTCATCAAACTACTCTTGGGAGTTTCATGTAAACATAATGGAACATGCATTATTACTTGCGAATTGTTTGGGAATCACCCGCACTCGACTTCTCTCTCTCTCTCTCTCTCTCTGTGGGATTCTCCCAATCTCTCGTATGCCTTCTACGTTCACTTGGTTTTTTGCGTGTCAGTGCTTTCGCGAGGTACACTTATTTATTAATAGTTGGATTTTGGGCTAACTTAGTTGTTGAAAGGGTCAATGCTCTTATCTTATCTCTGGAACTATATTATTTTACAAGTGCTTTATGTATTAAGTTATATTTTGGGTCTGTCAAGTGCCGAAGTCTCTCAGCACATTTGAACATTAAGATTGGAGAATCATGCCATATAAATCCTGAAATCAGAGAAACCAGATATATTTCTTAGGCTGGATAAACCAATTTTACTTGCTAAAAATTCTAAAGTACAATAAACAAAAAGCAGAAAAATGCTTCAGAGTGGTATATTAAGAAGATCAAAGCCATTCTTGAAAATGTTGCACTAAACTCCATTGAGAGTTAGGTTTAGCATGAACTTCCTATGTTGAAAGCAAAGGAAGATGCTGTGTTCACAAAATCCCACACGAATTCCATTCCATCTGACTGATGCCACTAGCTATCGTATGAGATTTCCTGAATTTTCCAACAGATGAATGGAAAACTAGGCAATGCTTACTGGAAAGGAATCCTGAGTATAATGTAAGGCTCCTTCATGAAAGCAACTGCAATTCAATTGTCAACAGCGTTGAAGTTATTTGGATTTGTACTTGTGTTATTTTGAAGAAAAGGGATTTTCTTGTCGTCTTAGGATTATTAAATTTGACTGTCCAAATTTACTGTTCCTTTGGAGGTTTTTGTCATCCCCAAAGTTTAATACTTACTGAGTTTAGACTTCGTGTATTGGCAGGGCGTAGAAAGTCTCTTCTCATTGCTTGTTCTTTATTGTTTGCCATAGACAACCTCTTCCAGTCCTTTTCTTCTCATACTGCTCACTCAAATTCTACATTAATTGGTATCTGCTGAGTGTACCTCGATCCTTTTGCTTTGTCTTCCTCTCGAGCACAACTCTTTCTCATACCAGCCAAATAGCTAATTCCATATAGCTAAATTAATGTGTGTCATCAACACGTATTTGTAGGTGGTAATTTGACGTTTTATTAAAACAGTTACTTTCACTTTAGATTCTACCATTTTACCATTCCCAGGCCAGTGTTGTCAAAGACAACCCAGGCGAGTGCCTGAGGCGAGAATCGACATTAGGTGGCTGGTTGGTGCCTCTCCCAGGATCAGGCGGGAGATTTCAGAGACACGTATGCCTTTCTCTTTAAGTTGAGAGGTGGCAATAGAGGCTTGCCCGGGCACAAAAAACCCTAGTCAGTGGGTTGAAAACTATAAAGAAGGGGTCAAAAGGTCAAAGACTTTTATATAAAGGTTCGAAGGGTTAAAGACTTTTTACGAAAACGTAGAAAGGGCCAATGTTTTTAGGGCATAACACAATTAAATCCAGCAGAAAAAGAAAGGGCAACGGGTGTTCTTGCCCACGGCTTACCCCAAGGGGTCTTCTCTCCAGGTAATTTTGGTATTTGACTCCCCTCTTCTGTTTCTTCCTGTCTTCTTTCGTTCGCCTAAAGAGGTATTTAGAACTGTATAAATTTACTCACTTTATTCTTTATTACTTTCCTTAAGCTGTCTTATGCTTTCTGGTAAAGAAAACAAGTTCTTGAACAAAATCAAGTCTTCTTTGAAAGCTTTGTTTTATTAGATACACATACCTTCTTCATCTTTTTGGCCTATATTTGTTGCTTCTTCACAAAGATTTATGCTATATGGCTTCTTTGACTTATTTACACACTACAAAGAGCACCTTACTTCGCTTAGGTGGGCGCTGCGCCTCTTGCAATTGGAGACCTTAGTGCTCTAAGACTGCCTTCACTTTTAAAGACAATGTCATAAGCAGTTGATTAATGCCCACAAGTAAAAAGGACTAGAACCATGGATGGGTTTAAGCTTTGTGTCATTTGCCTTTTTGTGCCGTTGTGGAGGGTGAAGCAACTTTTCTTCTCCTATCTTGTCTATGACATATGCAGTTCCTCCCGGTCATTGTTTTCTCTCCATGATCTACCTTCCCATCTTCATTGCAAGTCTTCAGATACTGAAAGATAGATTAAGGCTAAAAGCAAAGATTTGCTGAAATTAAGATGCTTAGTTGTTCTACTGCTAGAATATATGTTAAACTGGAATTTAGAAACACAGAGAAAGGCAGGAGATACATGCTGGGACAACAAGTGCTTTCACAGTGGTTATAGAACAATTCTCTTAGGAAACATTCCTAGGGAGAAAGCAATTACACTTACCTGCCACATGGCTATTAGATCCTAAGAAAATAATCCTTGGCTCAAGTGCAGCAGATGTTAAATACGGTGAGGAACTACCGGCCTCCTTGGCAAGTGTATCAGATAAATGGCTTTCTTTCTTCTTAAATTGAATATAGTTCCTTAAAAACACTAATTGAGGTGCAATAACTAAATCACTCTGATGGTATCCGTGAGGCACATGGATGGTACTCTCAGACTGGGCAAAAGAGATGTGGAGCATGCTGACAGTGTCACAGGTCAAGGTGGGATCATAGCATTAATCAATCATGTGACGCTTGGTAGAACAGTGAATTAGAAAAAGGGTAAGCAGACATCTAGTATCATGGCCAAGACAATCTTCACCCCAGTCATCTCAACTACCACGATAAAAACCCATCACCTCGATTCACGACCTCTACCATGACTAATCACCATGATCTATGTCTCTTGGGGACAAATATAACAGACCTGATAAACTTGGAATGTTGCCGTCAGTAGAGGACATACTGGTCAACGGATTGAACTCCTGTTTCTGTTTGATGAACCAAGAACACCATTTTCATCAAATATCTAAATCTAATCAGATGCCCCTTGAAATTTGTACCTTTTAGATGTCATCCACAAAATTTAGCTTCTAATTCATATTGCTCTAAATCTTTCACAGTGACACTATTTTCATCCTTCACTTGGCGTAAATTGGTGATATCAGTATTTGTTGAACATTAGTTTGAAATCCATTTGATCATCCGGTGTTTTTGGTTTGTTTGCTTTTGCTATCACAGAGTATTTTGTACTTTCCCGTATATTTATCATCATGGATTGTTCTATCTTCAAGTGATGAGCAAAATTAAATTGTTGTCTTAACCTTAGTTGCACGAATCAGAGGCAGGGGCAGGGGCGGGTTAGTGTAGCCACCTAGAAGAATCTAAGGTTGGGAATGGCTTGATTAAATAATATATAAAAGTAACAAGTAACCGCCACTTGTGATGATTGCAAGACAAAAACAAAATGTTTTATGATATGATAGCTGTTACTACTTGCATTGGCAATCCAGGTAAAAAAGTAGCTCAGTTGTTGCTGCTCACTTCACGAGATAGTACTAGGTGGTAAATCTCCAATCGAATACGGTTGCATATTGGGCTAAAAGTCGATCTACATGGGCCCAACTTTGAGAGGGAGAGAGAGGGAGAGAAGCACACATACCGTAGTTTGGTTCCATCTGCTGGAATGGTAAATGTCACTAGATGTGTTTGGTTTCATGTGCCCCTCCAGGTAGATGGGATCGAGTTCCCATGTTAGCTTAGGACGTGATCCCGTGGAGCTCCTAACTTGCAATCGCAAAAGCGAGGCGTTTCTTAGAGAAAAGTTTTGCCATATAGGGAGTTCTCTGTAACTAAGGTCTTAACTGACTATCCATAAAAAGTTGGTTTATTGCATAATGAGTTTTATATTTCTGATTTAATTCGTGTAAATTTTCTGTTATATTCACGGTCAAATTCCCTTAGCCAAGGTATTTGCTTTCCTACGGATATATTTTGTTGCAGTTGCAAGCTTTGACATGCTAGCAAAATCCTTGTTGAATGTGGAAGGTTTCTAAAGCTTCTATTGTGATTTCTTCCTTGTAATTTATTTGCTCTTGACGTGGCGGATTCCATCGCTTTCAAGTGATTAAGCACCCTTTCTTTTTATGTTTTCTTTCACCTCGTCAATGAAGCTTGTATGCATGTAAATATTTAACTTTTACTTACTCCCTTTTGTCCGTCCACATTGCAATTCCCTCCTTTGCCTTTTCCTCAGGAGACAAATGAAAATTTTGAGGATGCAAGCAATGAGTTAATTCTGACTGACGAGGAGGTGGTTCGCTTCCAGATTGGTGAGGTGTTTGCTCATGTGCCAAAAGAAGAAGTTGAGAGCAGGATAGAGAAGATGAAAGAGACAACTGACAGAAACTTGGAAAAATTGGAGCAAGAGAAGGAAATGATACTTGCCCAGATGGCTGAATTGAAGAAGATTTTATATGGAAAGTTCAAGGATTCCATCAATCTTGAAGAGGATTAGTAGAGTAGTAAGTTACTATCTTGCTGTTACCTCTGGATACTATTGTATGCTGCTGTTAAATGGATTCACCTTTTCCTTTCACCTCTCCGTTGAGGAAGACGAATAATCTTTAAAATAATTTTTTTCTTGATAAATCTTTTGTTTCAAAATTTTTACCACCCTTTTGGTTTAATGGATCTAGTATAGTGCTTTTGGTCAGTTTCTTTGTGCTTGAAAAGTTTCATTCTGCAACGAGCAATGTTTACACAGTTTGACTTGCAATGTGCCAAATTTCTGTCGTAGAAAAATAATTGAAGTTGATGCATTCACTTGGTTCAGATATACAGTGAGTGAAGGATAAATTCGATTTAATATGTAGATAAAATATTAGATGTTTATAGAGGGACTTATTATGGCATGCAGGGAGTATTTTTCCTGTGGTTTTGAAGTCAGATCGAGTCTTCCCCTCTCCATTCCTGGGCATCATTGGATTATTGGTGCAACTTATATAGCAATCACCATGATTATATTGGCAAACTGACATTGTCACATATCTCAAATCAAAAGGTCTCAAATTTATCTCTGTGATAATTTTGCTCACTCTGGTCCAGGCATTTTTAGAAAATTAGTTCAACATTGTATAAAGTTCAAATCACAGTGAGCGACATCATCTTTAATTTGAAATATAGATTTTGTAGAACTCTTAACATCATTTTGACAAAAAATTATGCAGCCTATGTTGATTCTGCACTTGAGACTTGCAGTCTCTCCGTACGAAGCCCAAAAACGAAGCCTCTTCTTAGGTTTTCAGGCAACCGTCACTATTTACATGTGATGATGACTGCTAGTATGTGCTGTTTTCTGGGGGGCATCACTACTTAAGCTATCCCATGTCGATTCGTGTTGCAAACCCTGGGCTTGACTTTGACAGTAGTAGTACTCTGCTGACAAGGATGACCCTTTTTCATCTTTTTGTGCAGCTTCCGCATGCGCATCATTAAGTCTGATGCATATACGAGTTTTATGCTCCTAGAGGCACGACATGATTTCACATGGCTCAGCTTGCCTTTGGCAGGCGTATTATCAGCAGGAGGAGGGGCATGCATTTCTTATGTATGTACAATATATTTAATAGTTGTTAACTCATCAGATGAATTGTGTGCATGCAGTCACAGCAACTACAGCAGCAGCTGAGCAGCTATATCTTGGCAACCCAAACAAGAACGCCATCCCAGCAAGGGTTTGCACTCCCTCTGCCTCAGATTAGATGGTGAAACTCTGTTTGTATATGCAGTAATTTCGTTGCGTGTCCTTGAAAGTGTATGCTTCTCTTGGTAAAATGATCTATCAACTAAAAACACAAGGTACGAAGATACTAGAATAACAAGGTAACAAGATATATAGAGCCAATACAGAAGAAAGAAGGACAGAAGAACGGTATACAGATGTTAAAGACATTCTTTAATATATTTTCATGCTTTCCTTTGTATTGGCTCTCGACTTCATGTTAAGTTGTTCTTGCTATCTTGTGTTTTGGTTAATAGATCACTTTACCAAGAGAAGATTACAATTACAATGACATGTAAGGAAATTATTGCATATATGCACAGCGTTTCACCTTCTGATCTGCTGGATAGGAGTCCCTCGTTGTTGGGGGCTGCCAAGGTCTAGCTGCTCAAATGTTGTTGCTGCTGCTGCTGTGAATGCATGCACTCATTTTACACCCTGCTGACCAAGAATCGCCAACATAATAGAAACTAGTAATACTGTTCCCAAATAAGAAACGCGCACACCAGCTGTTGAAGGCCGTTTGTGTACCATACATGGTGCAGATTGATGATGCGCATACGAACGGCTGCATAGAGCACTACTATGCAAGTCAAGCCTAGGAGTTTCAACAAGGATCGACACGGGGTACCATGTGCCGATGCCCTCCGGCTGCTAGGGTTCCAAGTGCGGCATCAAAATGCGATCCATTAGTAGCTAACGGGCTGATGGTGATGGGCTGCGCGTTATTTTTATGATCAAATCAAGTTCTTATCTCAAGAAAAAGTGAACTAAAGCATCAAAAATCTAAAACTCATCGGTACGAAAGAAAGCCAACCCACCATGTATATGAACTATTGAGTTTCACTGTGGTCATAAAGAGTATATGAACTATTGAGATTATATGTTTTTCACATGGAAGGTTAAGTCGTTTTTAGAAGATAGATATATTTATTTGTATTTGCGCACAACTACACCCATAAATCTATGAAAACATGGACGGGATACTCTTCCCCAGGTTGGCCGGGCCTGTGAAATGCTTAGTCGTTCATGCCTAGCCAATTTTCTTTCGACCGACTTGCATTTTTGAACTCTAAAACTACGTGACCACTCGTGAACTCTAAAAATACGTCTTCCATGAACTCTAAAAATACGTGACCATACGCAGGTACAACCCCATAAAAAATCAACAGAATATAATACTTTTATTGATAATTTTGTTCGGTACGCCTACCTTAGCAGTTGTCCCGGTGATAATATGGATATTCTCTCGCCTATGCTTGCTTTTTTGGTTGTATTGTTCGTGTTCGGATGGGCTTGAAGCCAAACTTATCAATCTGCTGTTTGATGGATTGTGATTTTTGAGCATAACTCGAAACCAAGTTTGCTGACCAAATCAAATTCCACCTCGTGTGCTTGGAGTCTACTCTGTGTAACCAGGCAAGTTGGACGTTCCTTATAAAGCTACCCACTGGATCTTATGGCACGCTCCAACTGAAATCACCCGGCCGTACAGTAAAACTCTGAGGTTGTTTTTTTCCTGGATGACAACGATAAAATCTCTGGAGGTTGACATTTTCTGTTTCGGCCACCTGATAAGATGCTAAAACATTAACTCGTTTACCTCCGTTCGCTTCAGAGCGTTACGTCGGTGTGGTCGTGATCCTACTGTGATGAACATATTATTTAGTACAGTTATAAAAGTGAGCCACAGTGCTGAAAATTGTGGATTGCTTTCAAATGTTTGGTACACAATTAGTATTAAATAATTTAATAATCTTTAATAGCTACTCATTTTTTGCAAAACCAACTGCGCTCCACAGTACAGAGTGGGAGGAAGTGCTATAGGAATTATTTTCATTTATATGTTCAATTGAACAAGTTACAAGGAAAAACTAAAATATCAGTAATCTACAGATTTCTGAACTGTTAGGTATTTTTTTTATAACCTAAATTCGATTTAATGTCCTTTTCGATAGAATATATTAGCCAAAGTTGAAAAACTATGTAGGTGGACATTTTTCTTTTGGAGAATAAATTTGCACAAAAGAAACCTTTTCAATTAATAAAGGCTAATGAGTATTCTTAGTTTATACTCCTAATATTCCAAATTTCATTAATCTTTCAAAAATTATTAATTATATAGGAGACTCGAACCTGAACTTAAAGGAACATTTGCATCGGTTTTGACACTTAAAAAGTAATGAGTTTTGGTGTTAGATTTAGGTTCAATCCATTAGTTTTGAGAAAAGTAAGGGGACAAAGACGACAGAATAAGATTATCATTTCTTATTACTCTCTCGACGTTAAGGATAAAAACGCCTCCAACTGAGGGATGAGAATGACCTCTATGGTGCATCTAAAACTACCGTGTAATGTCTATTACGTGTTTAACTGCGAACCAAACCATTTTTCTAATGATTATGGAGCTCATTATGCGAGTAATGACATCTTAAGAGTAGTGATGCATTCAAATTCATGTACAGAGTATGCGTTTATTTTAAGATTATCAGCTTAAATTGAGAATAGCCAGGTTAGACAAAGCCAATGATTGAGGAATTATATAATAGAGTATGTGTCATCAGTAGAGCCCTAAGTTGTGCACCCATCCAAAGTTGTGGCTAATCCCATAAAAGGGTTACACCATTTGACTCTATTCACCTACTCAATTTGTGAATTGGACAGCGACTAAGTCCTTAGTTATCAATGATATCATCGAAAGATGGTAAGATTGTATGCGCTACCCAACACCGATTGACGGACATGTCATTCAAGACCTTATTGTTAAATTGAAGTTAGTGCAAACATTTGAGTACGAACTATTTGTTTTTTGTACATTACCACTACATGAACTTTTAAAGTGAACCTGAGCATCAAAGTTGGCCAATGAGTCACATTTATTCCTCAAATACGATCTATTTGTTTCCCCTTCCCCCATTTTGTGATGAAAAATTAAAAAAAAATTACGATGGTAAAATCATACGTAGTTACAATTATTAAAGATCGCCTTTGGAATTCTATTTATGATCTCCGTGTAATTTGCCATGGAAACACTGGTCACGCACTTAGAGCGGTATAGTGTTGTGTGTTTGGAGTTCTAAAAGCAGGAGTAGGAGATCACGCACAGAAGCGTGAATTGACTATAGTTCTTCTTTGGTATAACTAAGGTGAACAAGAGTTGATACCATTGCTAAAGAAAAAAGGTCTCATAACAAAACTAAATGAACAAAATACTAAAAGAAGGCCCAAGTAGTCCCGCAACAATCGCCCCGAGCATCTCCCTCTACTTCCCGTACGCCATTTGAACACAAACTCGCACTTCTTGTTCTATTAAAGAGACCCTGGACGGAATGAAATTAGTAACTTGGTCGAGTGATGTTTTCGTTCTAATGGCTTCTTGAGCCTCCAAAGCCGTCGTCCCAGGCAATCTGCACTCCCCTCCGATGGCCCAAAGTTCAGCCCCATGTACGAGTCTACGATTATCAACGGTTTGTTCAATTTTTGCAAAAGTTTTTGCACCTAGTCACACAGTAAATTCAAGTAACAGTAACACTATTGTCAAAGCAATTATGACTTATTCAGAAAGAACAACATTGCAAGAATATCACCATTTGCCGGTTGCTTATCGCTGAATATCACCATTTGCCGGTTGCTTATCGCCGTAGCAACAAATTAAACATCACAAGGAACTCCAAATTGGCGTCTAGTATGATTTGACCCACGTACTAGGCAACAAGCTATCAGTTCCACCTGTAGAGGAATGAGAATGTAAGGAATCTGGCAACACATGAAGGTGTCGAGAGCCCTAATCTGACATCCACCGCACGAGAAGACACAATCGGGCATTTCTTTTAATCTGCGTTTGAGCCAAGCCTCTGACGTTACAGGAATAAGAGAGGGTTGTTTAGTAGTTAATTAATGGTGATTAAGGGGCGTAAAGACAGAGTTGGCAGTGAAGCTGCGGACAGCAGGAAAGACAAGAAGGTTGTGAAGGGTGTTGGGGCCCCGCCAGCGCTGGCCTTCCAACGTCACCAAACGGATTAAACTAACCTTTCCCGCCGGATTTTAAAATTCTGAATCCCAACGTTCCAAATCCGTTCTTCTCTTGCGTGCTGCCAAATCGACCCGCCGGATTCGTCGGCTTCTCCCTGATTCTATCCTTTTGTTTAGGCCGTACGGCTCGGCTTTCGTTGTTCCGCGGCTACAAGCCAAGCCTTTTGTGCTTTAAAAGTCGGACCGAGCCGATAGTTCGACGGTAGAGAATTGATGTTTGAATTAAATTTTATAGGTAGTTTGAATGCTTTCACGGCAGAGAATTGACGTTTGAATATCGTTGAAGATATTTTAGGTGTCGTTATGTGATTATTTTAGTAGAAAAAATTGCGTAAAATATCCATGTAGTTTGGTGTAGTTGCAAAAACACCCTCGTTGTTACAAAAATTGTAAAAATACGCATGTGATTGCAAAAGTGTTGCAACAGATGATTTCTGTAACAAAACAAAAAAATTGTCCAAAATACCCTTCTATTTAAACCTTAAGATTGTCTTTGTACACCAAAATTCTCGAGCAGAGGGGCGGCACCACCACCCCAGCCACACCGCCACGGTGCCACCACTCGAGTCTGCCCTTCATCGACCACAAGAACAAGCCCTCTCTCTCTCAAAATCACCCAACCCCTACCACCACCAGCCATGCCCGACGTCTCCACAGCCCCGCACCGCAATTTGAAACATTGCGATCTAGGGTTTCAATTGCGATCCGAGGTTTCAATCGCACATTGCAGAGTTGGGCGGCAATGGCTGGCAGGGCTTTGATCGAAACCCAAACTGTAGATTTAGGTTTTTTTTTTAATTATCTTGGTTTTGGAAGCTCGAGGCTTGTGCAATTGGCTAGGGTTGATGGCGGGCTTAGTGGCGGCACAATTGGCTAGGGTTGATGGCGGGCTTGGTGGCGGCGCAAGTGGCTAGGGTTTATGGCGGGGCTAGCGGTGATTCAAGACGATGGGGTGATGACAGGGATGGCGAAGCGGAGTTCGCGGTGGGTAGAAGGGGCTGGTGGTGGCGTCGCACGAAATGGGCGATGATGGTTGTGGATGGGGCTGGGTAAGGGTGGCGGCTAGGGTTTCGGATGGGGGCTAGGTTTAGGGTTTGTTTGGATGGGAGAAGAAGATGGGACTTGGGTGGGAGAGGAAAAAAAAGTAGGGTAATTTTGTCTTTTTAATATATTAAAATATTTCAAACGCATTTTTTAAGAAAGTGAATATCACGCTCTGTTAATTTGAACGATTTTTCTAACGGTTACAACAAAATTAACACCACATGCGTATTTTTACAATTTTTACAACAACGGGGGTGTTTTTGCAACTACCCCAAATTACAGGAGTATTTTACGCAATTTTCCCCATTTAGTAATATTTGTATAGTTCAAATGGTAAAAGTGAATCTCAAAGATCCCTTCTCGTACTTTCAAGTCAAGCAAAGAGAACAAGTTATAACCTAATATTTTGACTTAATCAATAAGATAGATAAGCAAAGAACAACACTACGAAGGGAGTACGCTAGATCGACAAATCAAATTGGAGTGACCTTTTTCTCGTAATTTCAAGTCAAACAAATAAGTAAATATTTTGAACTTGATCGATGCGATAAATCAAAATGAACCGACCCTATGTGCACACATCTTTTTTGTGCTCAGGGGTTTTCTCCTAAAGAAAATACTGTCTTGGTTGGCTTAAAATTAGAAACGTTTCGAGCTTCTTCTTGACCATTTCGGTCGTGCTCGGTTGATTTCGAATTCTTAGCAAAAAAAAGGTAACGGAAAACTAAATCAATCATCATAGTACCTAGACATTGAGTCATCAAAATGATTAAAGATGGATGCAAGTATGATGGCCTATTATGGAGCCAAGTTGATCGAGTCTGCAATTAAACTAATAACGTAGAAGATTGAGCATTACTAGTTAATGGGATACAAACAAAGAAAATAATGGAGAGCATATTCCATGACTTCACTACTTACTTGAAACAATAGCCTTATTTATAGTGCCAGATCAGTGCATCCAATGCTTCATGTGTATTTCATAAACAACCATTGAACTACTTTCTCCTGCTAGTACTAGCTACCTAGCTTTCCTCAGTGAACCAAGAAAAACCCTAGTCATAAACCCAAAGATCTCTCTGAAACCTTCATGTTCATGGCTGGATCTGAATCCACGAAAACGACCATAGCCACCACCACCACTGCCAGCATGACCAAAACCCCAAAATCGCCACTTCGTCGATTTGTAGGCGTAAGACAAAGGCCTTCCGGGAGATGGGTTGCCGAGATCAAGGACTCATCTCAGCGTGTGAGGTTATGGCTTGGAACCTACGATACTCCCGAAGAAGCGGCTCGAGCCTACGACGAAGCAGCTCGAGCTCTGCGCGGCGAGAATGCCCGGACCAACTTCGCCGCAGTGAGCCCCGGCACTAGCCAGTCCGGTTCGTCTGAGTCGGATGGCCGCCATGGACTTAGCTTCTCTTCCTTGAGAGCCAAGTTAAGCAAGAACCTACAGAGCATCATGGCCAGAACTTCAGAAAACAAGTCATGCAGAAGTAGGGTTAGTGACCATTTCACTTTTGCAAGTATTTTCCACTTTAAGGGCACTTACCAGAACCAAAACTCCATCTTCGATCTGAAGAACATTGAGAAGGCAGTGCAACCGAGCATAATCGTTCCGCATGCGGCCGATGAACTCTCTTCTTGGGAGAGCTCCAGTGTGTCGGATTGCAGCAACGAGTGGGCCGGGTTCCGGCACCAGGGCTTGGATTCGGATGGCTCGGATATTGGGGAACATGGTTTTGGGGATCAAATGATGGGGTGGATGAGTAGTCCAGATATAAGTGGTGGTTCTGTGAGTGAGGGTTCAAGGAGTAAGAGGTTTAAGGTTTCTTCCTCTGTCATGGTTCCTCCAACTTTTGGTGAATTTCCATTTGGCGGTGATAACTGAAAAATGGAGTTTCTTTAATCCAATCTCCGTTTAGTTATGAAGAATCTCCTTGTTAGCTGTAACTTTCTTTTTTTTTACTTTTGAAATGAACATAATTTACTGACATGTCTGCGTATTGTGACCTTTTCAATCTATCGGTAGTTTGGTAACGATACGCGCACGCAAGCGCACATACACATATCTATATATGTATATATACAGGCATGTTTATAGTTATATTTAATAAGTACCTACATACATATACATACATATACATATATGAGTAGAGACCTATATATTTAGTATACAGTGGGGTGCCTAACACCTTCTCACAGTTTAAATTAGTTCCCGAATTCGTGTGTTTACACAAACTAGATTAGCTTAATTGGTGATCGAGATTTATTTTTTAAGGCTTTGCTGTTTTCCCATGTTGATGATTTTAATTAACTCTAAAAGTTAGATGGCGACTTGAAAGAGTAGATTTTCCATACGCATGTCCTCATAGTGGCGTAGGAAATAATTTGATTAAGATGACTCAACATACTTGTTGTGGTTTGATGATTTTTTTGTTCTATTTTTCGTGGCAATTTTCTTCGTACTTCTTTCTAATGTCTATTCATGTTTTAGAGGCGACAAGCGCGCGCAAGAATGTTCTCATTTACCAATTTGAGGTAATAGTTTAAACGCTTGGTCTTCTAAAGACGCGAGGCAAATTCGACTATGCCCTTGTATCAAAAGTCATATTACTTAAACACTTCTTAGCTTTTGGTATGTCAAACAACTCGGACACGTACCAGTATACCAGCCAGATACTAGTTAGCATTCCTGCCGGTAGGTATATAAGTACTGTTTTGGTATAGGTGTGAGAAATGCCCGAAATAAACTTGCTTCTGATCTACCAGCCAGTGAACTTTTGATGGCTCAAACCCGTCAGCTTAGTCAGATAGTTAAGATGCTTAGCAATAAGCAAATGACAAGGAACCTTTCGAATCTTTGGCCAGCCCAACAGTGACAAATAATGGAAGAATTTGAGTTTCTTGAAAAGGGAGGAGTTGGACTAGAACTCATACCAGAGGAAAAGAGAAGATATGAAGGTTAGAAGGGAGCAGATTGGCAATATGAGCCTAATGATAAAGAGAACAAAAACAAGTTCTTGAGGAATGGAAGGAGAAGATTGCAGCATTAGAGTCCAAGGTAGCAAGCATGTGAAGGGTCAACGATCCACTTTAATGAAGTGCTCTCACTTTGAGTTATGGAGGTCGTCTCCTTCCTGCCAGATATTGACAAATTGGATAGGACTTGTTATCTGAAAATTCATGTCAAGATGTACACTCAAAAATTAACTTCTACTAGGTTTAGTGGCAATTTTGGTAGTCTAATTGTTTAACTGGACCTTAACCGCGGTGGCTACTTGGTGGTTTCTCACCTTTTAGAAGTTCCAAATTCAAACATGAGAAGATGTGGCCGGTCAGGGAGTTCGCTCTGCATTACAATGCAATATGGATCTTGACATCACCCGTTGAGACTAGAAAACAACCAAAAAAGATCCAGAAGAGTTAATCTCTGCTTTTATCAATATATGGAGGAACAAGGCGGCGTAAATGGTGGATCGCCAATCCAAAAAAAAAAAAAAAACAAGCGCAAATGATAAGAACGACATTCCCCAATCTCTATGATTACATCTTAAGCTATCATTAACTGTTTTCAACGCCATCAACAGGGGATGATAACCAAAGATGGAAATGTAGGGGGTTATTAGTCTATTCGAAAGGACCATACCCCCACCGCAGAAGATTGCCGTTGTAAGCAATATGAATGCCTCAAGATCCAAGGAGTAGTTTCATGGGAGGCAAGCTGGGCACCTGAAACAAAGTTTAGTAACTTAAGTGTTCTATCAACTAAAATGTTTGATTGCCAAGCTAGGACACACCACTACACTAACTATCATAACCAAGGGATTTGACGTAGTTAATCATCATGAGTACTATCAAGGGTTGAGCATCATACCAAGAGGCGTTTGACTTTGAAATACTCCATTCAAGATCTTATTGGTGGGGTTGGATATCTCCTCCAGCCAGGCCGAAAGTGCAGAAGAAACCTATTCCCTAGCATCATGTAAATATTATCGGTGCATCTCCATGAGCGCTAGTTCCTTCTACGCTTACTGTTCCTGTTGATGCAGATGATATAATCCTAAACTTCAATTTGGATATTATTGCTGCACAAGCGAAAGGCTGTGATGTATATCATGGGAAGAATTAATCGGAGACTTAGCTTAGGTTGGAGTAGAGGAGAGCTACATTGAAGAAACATATATGTTCCATTTTTAGGCCTAACGCATCGGTGATCCATTTGACCAAATTTGGTCGTGCTTATCCATTAACTATAGCTATATGGAGAGTTGTAGAAAGATTCTTACAAGCAGCAAAAATTTTCCCATTAACATGCATCTAAATCAAGTTTACGTTCCAACAACCTCATGGATTCTTTAGCACCACGCGACCACAAATACTCATTGTGCAGAGAATTTTGACTCCTCGATCAGCGTTAATTAAGTAGTCACGCAGTAGATTTTAGCGTTACGTTCTCCTCCAAACTTGCAAGCAATCCATGATCTAACATATCTTGCGAAAACATCAGGATCTGACACAACAAATGAACATTTTTATACGTGACGTGACATATGTAAGAAGTTACATAACACATTATACATATGAACTCACAACCCCATTCCGCAGCTGCTCTTCAACACCATGGTCTGATGTGATCGGTCCTCTTGGAAAAAATTGCAACGCAACGCGGTCTTGGTGCGATGTCCGATATGTATAAATCGTACATAAAAACTTGTGTAGAATATGATCTGGTAATAAATTTTTGATTGACCTAATAAACAACGTTATTTTGGATAAAACACCAAAGATTCTAAGAGGATGGAAAATGCATAATCTTCTAAGCAGGCTCCCTTGAAACCAATATCTGAAACTACTCCATTCCATTTCCCTCATGGCTAAAAGTACCCCGAAGTCGCATCCATGCACCATTTCGTAGGTCGTAATAGCGGCCCTATTTTTCTTTTACCTCTTTTCCTCTCCTTCTCCCGTTATTTCTCTCCTTTATCTGTCTCTCTGTACAATCAATGCCACCCTTCAGTAGGACTGCATCACGGAACAGGCAACCGCCTGAGCCCAATGCCTCAACTTCGTCTTCACCTGCTGAGGATCATCACCTGCGAAAAACCATGATGAGCATACTGGAAGTGTAGAACAGAACCAAAAGAAAAGTACGACGATTGATCGATGTGGCATGAGAGCTAGACAAAAACAAAGGGTAGGAGAATAATCAACGTGAACGGATCCCCGTAACCTGCAACAGAAAGTGGTGCAATGTTCTCGATCATGCACTGTATAGGCGTGTGCAGAATTTTTTGAAGCAAACATTTTGCTCGTTTGGGCTGCATTTCTGCTTTTACTACAAATTTGTCATCTATCTATGTTAAAAAGTCGCTTTGTTTGAGTTCTTAAGTGTTGAAATTGGCTTAAGTACGCCTAATATTGCTCACTTCATCAGGGCTACTGTGCTTAATCCACAATGAGCCACCAATATTTTGTGTCAACAACATTGACTTTAGCAATAACTTGAAGCAACTTTAGCGGCGAAAGCTTAAGCTTTACCTTAAATAGTAGCCTCATGCCTAAATTTTGAAAAAGAAAAGGAAAAATCTGGAGGACGAAAGGAGGTCAGAGGTAAACACGACATATAATTATTAAGGTTCCCATTTGGGGTTTTGTGCTTTTATTTTTCCATGAAAAGCTTAGGTGGGACGGAGAAATGAAGATTTTCGTCGAAGACGGGAGGGAGGACGGGGTTGACAACCGTCAAGGACACGATGTTTAGATGGTCTCGACATAACTTAGTATTTAGATGCATCACCTAGAAAAAGTGGTACAAATTGATGAGGAGTAGACGCAGCAGCAAACTGAAATTCATTAACACGATTCTTGTACCTAGCCAACCCGCCTAACACATAATCGGCAACAATCATGTTTAAGGCGCGGAAGCGCTAGCTATTTTTACACCGTTTTTAGAGACCGATAATGCTTGTTAGGTAATTTGGTTTGACACTGGCAACAATTTTGAAACAAATTAACCTGAGATGGCTGAGAAGGTTAAGATTCGAATGGTGCTTTACTCACTTGTAAAAATTGAGAAGGCACACAATCAAAACAAACCTGGACTGCAAATCTTCCATGCGTCAGAGTCGGTCAAAGGGCTTCCAAAGGAAGACGAACGGGGTCCGAGCGACGTGGACGTCGAAGAGCCTCCAAGCGAGGACGAAGAAGACGCCGAGCCGGGGCAGCCAGGCGACGCCAGCGAGCCTCTGCTGTTCGGGGAGGACAGAGGGCTGGTCGAGAACTGTCGGTTCACCGCGAAATAGAGGTCCAACGCGGGCAGCGTGTTGCACAGGGTCTGCCCCTCTTCCTCATTGAACCCGAACCCCAGCTCGATGCTGCCCTTGAGCTCGTTAAGGTCCTCGTCGGTCAGGTCTTCGCCGTCCTCCTTCCTCCTCTCCTGCCTGAGAATCTGTCGGCGCCGCTTCTCCCACGCGATGTCGCGCGGAGTCTCGCACATGGACAGCTGCTTGGACAGCCTCTTGCGGTTCCTCCAGAACGGCGGCGCGTGCTCCAGGCGCTGCAGCTCCTCCGTTTCCGACTCGCAGGGTGATGTCGACGACGAAGACGAGTTTGCCTTTGGTTCTCCCATCTCAAGAAGGTGGTGACGGTTGCGTTGGTGCTGGCCGCGGCGGAGGTATCGAAAGCCGCCTCGGCCAACGGGGGAAGTGGGGGTGGGTGGGGAGGTAAGACGGGGGTTGGGGGCGTGTGTGTGAGAAGAAAAGGGTGTGTCACGTCCCGGAAAGGTGTGGAATGTTGTGTGATTCTTTAAGGGTGTGGAAAAATGGCAAAACCAGCCCAAACAGCTCCCGCATGCTGTTGGTTGGGAGATTTTGATGGATATGGAGGGCGGGTTTCTTCGCGCAAATTTTTGAGATTTCTCTCTCATAGATTCTACCATTCATTTCTAACTGTCATGGAGCACCGTTAACATAAATAAATAAGTGTTAAACTTGTCAGAGATGATTAAAGACAAAATGTCAGAGATGATTAAAGACAAAATTAAAATTTATTTGTCATGCCAGCGAAATGCACGTAAATTTAGTACAAACAGATAGGAAAATTGTTTTTTGTGATTAAAATTCCCCTTTTTGTCGTGGAAATTATTGTCACGAAAATAATTTGTCGCTACATACCCTTTGGTGTTTCAAGACACATCAATTCATTTTTTCATCATAATTTTTTTACCAACGGAATCTTATCAAAGATCCTTAAGAGATTTAGCAACAGAATCTCATCAAAGATCCTTACGAGATTTAGCAACATAATCACGTCAAAGATCCTTGAGAGATTTAGCTGAATCCAAGAAGCAGTCTTCGCAGTATCTCATGAGCGTAATGCATGCAAAGCATAGCTAAACTGTGCATACTATCTAACTTGTAGCAATATAACGACAATCTCTCGTATATAGACAACTAATAGTCGCTAAAATGTGTTTAGTGACATTTTTACTAATTTTTCAGCATGGATATGCTTAGACAAGTGTCATACAGACCAACACTTATATGTTAACGTTGATCGATGCCACTTAGAAATGAACGGTAGAATCACAGAGAGAGACCTCAAAAATATGCGCGCGAATCAGTCCTCCATTTCCATCAAATATTCGAACCAGCAGAATGCAAGAGCTGGAATGTACTAAAGCATGATGTACGCAAATTGCACTGGCACCACCATATTTAATTTTAATGTTTGGTGGGTATTTAACCGATATGCTTTTCTAGTGGGCTTTAGAATATGGGTACTTACCGATTGATGGTTTTGTCATTTTTTCCGTACCGGCGTACTTACTGATTTTATTCGTGGAATGGTAAATACCATCATCGGTACCGTTTTGGTACGATCTTGACTAAGAAAAATATATAACCATCAATGGCATTTATAATCTGTTTGTTCCGGAATGAGCTATTTCTTTTATTATAGCATCTAGAACAAATAGTTTAATCAATTGAATTACCCTATTGTTCAACTATCTCACTAGCCGGTATTTATTGAAGAATAAGTTGTCTATTCAACAATAAGTTGTTGGGGTGTGTGTCTGTGTGAAGTTATACATTATACAAATGAAAGGATGAGATGAAAAGTTAAGTGAAAAAGTAAAGAAAATTGAAAATTGCGATGAATATCGAAGAAAGTTGAGACTTTAGGGGAAATATTCTACAAATTATGATGAAAATTATGTCAAAGAGGGGCAAATTGGGACTTAGAAGAGGTTACAGAGATTTTAAACAATATACATAAACCTAAGATTTTTACCTATTTATTTAGTCCTTTATTTGATCAATTAACTAAGTTGCCAAACAAACTTTGTAACTTTTACACTTTTTTAGTACATGGACAGGTATCAACTGTACCGGTCTGTACAACCGGTACAGAAAGAATTTTTGATTGGTAAGAAATGCAAAAGGTTATAGAAGGTAGAAATGGTACATATAGGTCGGTATTTTTTCGATATCAGTACAATATCGATAACTATGATAAATCGACTCATATTTACTTTAGTAGACGACCGTAGAAGTACATGACTTTTTTTTTTTTGGTTGTTGTTGAAAGGTCATTAATTGATAGAACTCAACAATCACAAAAACAAAAATAGAATGAACTTCAAACTTTTTTCAAGTTAAGCTACTTAACTATCAAAAGCTCCTTCATTAATCCCCCATCCCTGGCAAATTTGGTGATTTACTGCATTGAAGGAGACCTTCTGCCAACTTCTAACCCTCATCTGCATAAGATTGTTGATCAATAGCATACAGTCTTTCACAGACTTCTGCCTCTGAAGAAAAGTTCTTTGATTCCTCTCACAATAACTGAGAGTGCCAGTTTCCTGATTTGAGCTTGAAAAAGTTTTCCTCCGAATTTCTGAGTGATCGAGTGGAGTACCTGCCGCCATCTCTGTCGTGTAATGCTAATTTTAAGCTTTGATAACAGTTCATTCCATAAGGCCCTCGAGAAATTAAAGGACAATTTCAAAACAAATGATCATCATCTTCCTAATACAATGGCACATCTAGGAATGTGACCGCTAAACCATATAATCTCCCGCCAGGGAGCTGACTCCTTTTTGGTTCTTCATGCATTAATTCCATGCAGATTTATTTCAGAATCTCCCACTTTTCTCTAGCATCCAGACATGTTTATCCTCCCTCTCAGGTTGAGGTACTGCCGTCTCAAGCATGTCCTCATGCCAGGTTCTTGGAGCCTTGACCTAGCAACAGGAAGGTGCCATTGCCAGTCAACAATGATCTCTGCAACTTTGCTTTGGATTGACAATTCTATGTCCATACTTCGTAAAATTAGGTCCATTAGGCATCCAGTCATCCAGCAACAGCCAGGTTCTCTGTCCATTAGATCCACTAGAAGTGCAGGACTGTTGGGTTGTCTTTTAATTTATTGACACTAAACTGGCTCAAATGATTCTGCTCATGTGAACAAACAGGTGGTTAGCAGATTATTCAAGGTTCCTTGGTAGAACTTGCAAGCGGCAAAAGGAGTACTAATTTGGGAAAAGCCTTCAGAGAAATTTGATGGATGCTTTCATTTTGCATTGGGGCGCAATTTTCATTTGATTGCTTTCATTTCTCCCAAACACTGTATGGCCCGTTTGATTAACGATTTGAATCATTATCTTACTTACTGTAACCATAACTCTAATCGTAATCGTATTAATCCTAATCGTCTTTAGTTTACTATTGGAGAGTTCAACCACAATGTAATCATAATTGCGCTTGAGTGTTTGGTTTGACAAAATGGAAAAATTATAAATGACTATAATGTCCTCGCTTTGGTGTACAAATATGGCCATTTCATTGCAATGGCCTTTGAAGTTATATTCTTATGTTTGCCATGATTCTTTTATGTATGTATGTATATATAAATTTCTTTTCTATCAAGTAATTTAAAAAGCTCAAATATAAATATCATACAATTATGTCTAATATGGTACATAAAATTTTGGGATAATTGCGTAAAATACCCCTGTGGTTTGGGGTCGTTGCAAAAAGACCCATGTTGTTACAAAAATTTCAAATAGACACCTGTAATTGTAAAAGTGTTGCATCCGACGGTTTCTGTAACGATTTAAATAAATTGTCCAAAATACCCCCATATATAAACCCAATTTGGTTTGTGTGTTGAAGAAAGTCTTGACAAGGGGTGGCAGCACCACTGTAGCCACAATCGCTGCCACTCAAGCCCCACGCTTCATCGCCGCCCAAGCCCTCTCTCTCATCACAACCATCCAGCCCCTACCACCACCACCCAGCCATGCTCGTCGCTTCCATAAGTCTAAGCCCCCTACTTCCGTTGCCGCCACAACCCTGTCAAACCAATCGCCTTCCCTTTCGTCGTCAAACCAATCTCACTGCCGCAATGCATTCTTCTCGATTCTTGTGGAGTTTTAATGTGACGGGATTTGTTTGTGGAATAAAACCTATGTGATGAGGTTTAGATGTGGTTGATTTACCCAAATTGCACAAACTTAGATCTAGGGTTTTCATCGCAATATGCGATTGAAACCCTAGATCTGAGTTCGTGCGATTAGGGTGGCGATTGGGTTCGGGGCAGGTGGTTGGGGCTCATAGCGAGGTTGGCGGCGGTGCAAGTGGTTCGGTTGATGACAGGTCTAGCGATGCAGAACTCACGGTGGGTGGCAGCAGCGCACCTGGCGCTGAAAATTGGGGAAATTGGTGATGGGGCTCTGTGGTGACAGAAATTGGGGATGGTTGGTGGTCAGGGCTGGGTGGTTGCAGAAATTGGGGATGGTGGTGGTGGATGGGGCTCTGTGGTGACAAAAATTGCGACTTGGGGTTTGGTTTAAAGTGGCGGCTAGGGTTGGGATTTGGTTGGATTGGAGAAGAAATTGGGACTTGATTGGGAGAGAAAAAAGTGGGGAGGGTATTTTAGTCTTTTAATGTATTAAAATCTTTCAAACGCACTTTTTAAGAGAGTGAAGATCACTCTCCATCAATTTGGATGATTTCTTTAACGATTGTAACACTTTTACAATTACAAGTGTCTATTTGCAATTTTTGTAATAGGAGTCTTTTTGCAACGATCCTAAACCACAGGAGTATTTTATACAATTATCCCTAAAAAATTTAAAAGTGGCATTGTACATGTATACATGAAAATATCTGCGCTTGTTGGCATGCGTGCGTATGCTAAGAATGTTAATTAATTATGGTCTAATACCATGAAAATTTGAGAAGATGTACGTAGCACGTCTGAATGATTTTTTTTTGTACGACAAATGTTTAGAGTCAAATTCAGAAATAGAGATAAATATGAGATTGCAACATTTAAATTATGTTTGATGAAAAAAAATCTCTCAGCAATGGGATGAAAAGCCCCCATCGAGTGTGTCTATGATTACATCGTAATGGTTATTATATGGGCTAATTGGTGAAGAAAATGCATTTTTTTTCCTGACTATGGCATAGGTTATGCTACGAATGACCTCTAAACGGTGGACCAAACGAGTATTTTGAATTGAAGAATTCCTTGGAAAAAGAGGAAGGCAAGAACAAACCTGCACTTGATTTAGATCGAGCACGGGCTTTGCCTACCATTCGATTGGAATAAGTATGCGATACACATACATAATGTGAGCCAATTCTCTAAATTATTAAGCTTTGAGTTCAAAAAATGACCCAAAACAAAAGTCATCCACAAAATTATCAGTTGATGAATCTGAATCAATCACCTGGTTACATTGGGAGGTCTCTAGTATCCTACAGGTTCCTTCTTCGTATGCACTTCTTTTGACCTCAAGAGCTCCAAGAGAGATTGTTTCTCTAGCAGACCCTTCCTTTATCTGTCTGCAACGTTCAAACTTGGTCTTCTTCTTGGTTGGAAAGTAGTTCTATCTTGGGTTCTTCTTGGGTGTATTCTGTTAGGACATACATCAAATTAATTATCGTTAATAATCAAAACTAAGCAACAACGATAACAAAATAGTAAAGAACACAACAATTGCCTACCTCCATGAAAAAGCACATTACGAGAGCGTAAACCATACAAAAGATGAAGAACAAATATATTGCTTTGGAAAACTAAAGTCGCACATAATAAGAATACCACTATGAGTCTACTTTTACCACGCCTTATGTATTATGCAGTTTTACGATATAGGACCCAGGAAACCTAAATAGGCTAGATTATGAAAGAGAAGGCCCCTAGAATTCTTGATGGCGTCCAAAGTTTTTCCTCGAGAAAGTTGGTGTTATGCCACATGGTACAAGATATCATAACATATTGTTTGAGCTTAATCTTCACATATTTGGTACGTTCTTTTATCTTTTCTTTTCTTTTCTTTTTTAGAAAAAGTAGAAATATATACCAGGAATAAAATGATGAATGTACAGAGGGATAAGTAACCAAAAAATACACTGGATGACACCCCCATCCAAGGTTATATCAAAGACATCTAACTATAAGAATCAAAAACACCACAAGGAGGACATCAACGCGACAACCCTGTACTAGACAGGTTGTACACCGACAATCCACTCCTGGTAAATCGCAGCACCAGATCGGGAGACAAAAGTCGCTAAAGTTGATAAAAGCAGTAAATGAGCTGCTTTTCCTTGGGTGGCCAGCACCAAGTGCAATCCCCTACAGTTAGAAAGCACTGTACACAAAAAAGTTTGGCAAAGTCGAACAGACCCTAAGGTGAGTTGTCATCTGCAGAAGAAAAGAACAATCAGGAAGTAGAAAAATAACACGGTAGCACTGAAGTTTGAGAACCCATTTGATACCAAGACATAAAGCTAACTCAAAGGCACCAGATTCTTCAACAACCGTGAGCATATCAATAGAATCTCCTATTGGAGTCCACTCCTGATTGAACAAACCAACCCAAACCCGAATTTTTTATCTGTAGGAGATCCTAATACCAAAATGGAGCAGAAAACAAGAGAAGGCAGCAATGAACAGCCACAGCTATCAGAAAAGTAAATGGAGTGAAGCGGAGGGTAAAAATGATCATAGCAGTCCACAATAACTCTTGACTATTTCGAGGATTTGTGCTGAACTTTGCGCAGACAAGACCTAAAAGTTGGAGTGCTAAGAATACTATGTGTTAACCCTACGGTTATTTAACCTAGGATTATATTTGATTTTGATGATAACTAACATTGATGATTATGCTGTCTAATATGCATTGAGTTGATGAAGCAATAGGAACAATCTCATACTCATGCAAACGGATTATTAGACAAGCAACACGATCAAAGACTCTCAACGGAACGCATCAAAGAGGAAATTCGACGATTGAAGTTTTCATGCTTTTATTTTCGTCTTTGTAAACTAGACATAGAGAGATGATCGTTACGATGACTGTATACCTAGAACTTGCCCATAGGTTTCCCTTGCATGCATAAAAAGTTTTTCATGCTTTAAAAACAGGAAACTGTATTTTCAGGGATGCAGTCGACTGCATGTTGGGCAGTAGGGTATTACAGTCGACTGCATTGAATGCAGTCGACTGCAATACTTCCAGTAGCCCATTACAGTCGACTGCATTCAATGCAGTCGACTGCAAGTTGGAAATTTGAATTTCCAACGGCTACTTTTGGGTTACAGTCGACTGCAATGGGCATTGCAGTCGACTGCATTTACCGTTTGGCGCATTTAATGCCCTACCTAACCCCAAACGGTCATATTTATTCCCAGCTCTATAAATACTCATCTTGGGCATTGTTTTCATTCATCAATTGCATTCAAAGCTCTCCTATCTTTCATATTCTCAAAGATCAAAGCAATTGTTCAAATCTCTCTTGTTTTCATTGATTTCTCATCCTTTCCAAGAGAGCATTTATTGTGAGCTTACATTAGAGAGAGATACACTTTCATAAGTCATCATACACTCATCTCTCTTGTTCTAGTACTTCAACTTGTACTCATCTACTTCTTAAGAGTGAAATCTTGTACACATTTCTTCATTGAAAGGTTCTTGTATCAAAGCTTGGGGTTGTCAAGCTTTGGAGCTTTGGGTTTGTCAAAGCTTGTTCTTGATGTGGGCATAGCATCAAGGGATTGTAAGAGGTTCGATCTTGACCCGTAAGGAAGATCATACTAGTGGATTCTAGGGCCTTTCAAGGGACTTCCTTGAAGGGGTGGACGTAGGCTTGTGGGTATATCAAGCCGAACCATTTAATTCTCATTGTCAAGTATCTCTAAACCCTTCTCTCTTTACATTATTGTTTTACATATTGTGTTGAGATTGGTTGTTTGTTTACTTGAGTTTTTGAGATTAAGGTTTGTTGGTTGTTATATTTTAAAGTAGTCTTAAAACCCTATTCACCCCCCCTCTAGGGTTATTTTATTGGTTTCAAGTGGTATCAGAGCCTCGGCTCTTGTTATATTGGGTAACGCCAAGAGAGTTAATCGATCATGGCTTATGTTGGGGGTATGGAGGGTAGTTCTACCACTAGGCCTCCATTGTTTAATGGGACCAACTATAGTGTGTGGAAAGTTAAGATGAAAATCTATTTAGAATCTCAAGACTATGAGATGTGGGATATTGTTGAGAGTGACCCATTCGTTTCGATAAAAGTGGTTGACAAGGTTAAAGAGCCTAAATCAAAATCGGAGTATAGTGACCATGACAAGAAGATGATTTGCATGAATGCTAGAGCGAAAAATTGTCTTGTATGTGCTTTAGACACTAATGAACTCAATAGAGTCATTATGTGTAATTCCGCAAAGAGTATTTGGGATACTCTTCAAGTCACTCATGAAGGGACCTATCTTCTTAGAGATTCCAAGATGAATTTATTGTTTAGAGATTATGAGTAATTCCATATGCTTTAAAATGAATCTATTACGGATATGAATACTCGTTTTACTAACATTGTGAACCCTTTGAAGCAATTGGGTAAGGAATTCACTAATGGTGATCTAGTGAGAAAAGTGATTAGGTCCTTACCAAGAGCTTGGGATGCAAAGATCACCGCCATCCAAGAATCAAAGAATCTCAACATCTTTCCTCTTGATGAATTGATGTGCTCACTCATGACGTACGAAATGCAACTCAAGACATTTGATCAAGAGGACGTCAAGAAGAAGCCTACATCAATTGCTCTTAAAGCTTCATCTTCAAACCTTGAGTCAAGTGATGATGATGAAGAATTTGATGAAGAGGATATGGCATTGGTTGCAAAGAACTTCAAGAAGTTCTTGAGATTTAGAAGAAATGATGGGAGAAGGCAACAAAATGCTAGCAACGAAGAGAGGCTTTGCTACAAATGCCACAAGCCGGGACACATGAAGATGGATTGTCCCATCTACAAAAAGGAGAAGAAGGAAAGAAGAGATGTATGGGAAAAAGCTAAAAGAAGACAATTCTCTAAGAAAGAGAACAAGGAAAAGGAAAGAGCAATGAATGCCGAACACACTTCAACATGGAGTGATTTTGATTCAAGTGATGAAGAGAATGATCAAGCAAATGTGTGCTTCATGGCAAATGATGAGGTAAGCTCTTCTTCCGGTAGTGATAGTGATAATGAAAGTTTTGAAGATGCTTATGATAGCTTATATGAGGAATCCAAGAAAATTTTCAAGAAAAATATTATTTTGTCTAAGAAATTTCTTGAAGCTAATAAGCAAATTGAGAAGTTGATAATGGAAAATGATAAGTTGCATGCCAAGAATGAATGCATGTCTAGCCATTTATATGTAGAGCATGTGAATAACAATTTGGTTGAATTACTTGTTAACACTCCTAGCTCAAAACAAATCTCTTCCAAAACTTTGGCTTTAGAAAAACAAAATGAAGATTTAAAAGTTGAGATTTGTGATTTGAGAAAATGTCTTGAAAAATTTGTTGATGGTCAAAACAATTTGGATGTCATGCTTGGACGCCAAAGAATTGGCCTAAACAAAGGTGGTCTTGGATTAGATCCCATGGCCATGCCTCCTAAAGTTTTGCAACAACAAGCTAGGTTGAATATTCATACAAAACGACCAAAGAACTATTGCACACCTTTTACACATTGCGGTTGGTGCAACAAGAAAGGGCATACGACTAATCATTGTCCTTGTAGAATTGTTTTTGTTAGAGGTAGAAAGAAAATGTGGATTGTGAAAGGTCAAGAATACAAATGCAAGACTAACACCCAAGGACCCAAGAAAATTTGGGTACCAAAAGTCATTACTTGATTTGTGTTTATAGGTATGTCTCAAAGCAAAATCTAGTAGCAAGAAGTGGATTCTTGATAGTGGATGCTCAAGACATATGACCGGCAACATATCTCTTTTCACATCGATTGATCTTAAGGAAGGAGGAAATGTGACCTTTGGTGACAATTCTCAAGGAAGAATCAAAGGTAAAGGAACTATTGGTAAGGAACCACATTCAATTGAGAATGTGTTATATGTTGAAGGATTGAAGCATAACTTGCTTAGTATTAGTCAATTTAGTGATAAAGGTTTTAAAGTTATCTTTGAGGCTTCTCAATGCACTATACTATCCTTGAAGAACAATGAAACTATTTTGGTTGGTAGTAGAGATAATAATGTTTACTCCATTCAATTAAATGATTTAGCTAACCAAGATGTCAAGTGTCTTAGTGCTATTAGTGAAACATCTTGGCTTTGGCATCGAAGACTTGGTCACATGCACATGGAGCATTTGAAGGATATTTCAAGCAAAGAACTTGTGAGGGGTCTCCCGAAGATCAAGTTTGAGAAAGATAAAGTATGTGATGCTTGTCAAATGGGTAAGCAAAAGAAGGTCTCTCACAAACCGAAGAAAATGGTATCTACTTCTAGACCCTTGCAATTACTTCATATGGATTTGTTTGGACCAATCCCAACTACTAGTCTTGGTGGTAAATCATATTGTTTTGTTATTGTTGATGACTTTTCTCGCTATACTTGGACTTTCTTTTTGGCTACCAAAGATGAATCTCTAAATGTGTTCACTTCATTTGCAAAACGTGTTCAAAATCAAAAAGGTTATTTGATTACAAACATTCGAAGTGATCATGGTAGAGAATTTGAAAATTCAAAAATAGGAGCCTTGTGTGATGACTTTGGGATATCACATAATTTTTCGGCTCCTAGAACTCCTCAACAAAATGGTGTTGCCGAAAGAAAGAATAGGTCTTTGCAAGAAGCGGCAAGAACAATGCTTAACGAATATGGTTTACCTAAATACTTTTGGGCGGAGGCGGTCAATTGTGCATGCTTTGTTCTTAATAGAGTTATCTTGCGAAAGATTTTGTTAAAAACCCCTTATGAGCTTTTTAATGATAAGAAACCTAAGGTGAGCTTTTTTAGAGTCTTTGGTTGCAAATGCTTTGTTTTAAATACCAAGGATCACCTTAGCAAATTTGATTCCAAAACCTTTGAGGGTATTTTTCTTGGTTACTCTAATAATAGTATGGCATATAGAGTTTATAATAAAAGTACTTTGGTTGTTGAAGAATCCATTAATGTTACTTTTGATGAGACTAATCCTTTTCTTCGGAGGACTAACATTGTTAATGTAGATGACATGGACAATGACTTGAGAACTTTGGACATAAGTGATACACTACAAGGCAACCCCAAAGAAATTGATCTAGGGGAGCAACCATCAAGTTCTCAAGGGGGAAATGAGGAAGCAATCAATGATGCTTCAAACTTGGACAACTCTCAAGAATTACCAAAAGATTGGACTTACAAAAAGGATCATCCAAGCGATCAAATCTTAGGTAATCCTTCGAGTGGGGTAAGAACTCGACGCTCTCTTCAACAACATGTTAATATAGCGTTTCTTTCCCAAATTGAACCAAAGAAATTCTCCGAAGCTCTACATCATGAATCTTGGATGCTTGCTATGCAAGAAGAGCTAGTTCAATTTGAAAGAAATCAAGTTTGGACCCTTGTGCCTAAACCTCAAAACTTTAGGATTATAGGCACAAAATGGATTTTTAGAAACAAACTTGATGAATCCGGAGTCGTGGTTAGAAACAAGGCTAGATTAGTGGCCCAAGGTTATAACCAAGAGGAAGGAATTGATTTTGATGAAACTTATGCACCGGTAGCTAGACTTGAATCTATTAGAATGCTATTAGCTTTTGCTTGCTATAGAGATTTTAAACTCTTTCAAATGGATGTCAAGAGTGCCTTTCTAAATGGTTTTATTTCGGAGGAGGTCTATGTGGCTCAACCTCCCGGCTTTGAACATGAAAAATTTCCAAACCATGTTTTCCGTCTTAGCAAAGCTCTTTATGGTTTAAAACAAGCTCCTAGAGCTTGGTATGAAAGGCTAAGTAATTTTCTTTTAGAAAATGGTTTTTCAAGAGGAAAACTTGACACCACTCTTTTTATAAAATCTAAGGGCAATGACTTATTGTTGGTGCAAATTTATGTTGATGATATTATATTTGGTGCTACTAATGGATCCTTGTGCGAAGAGTTTGCTTCTTGTATGAGTAAGGAGTTTGAAATGAGCATGATGGGAGAACTCACCTTCTTCCTTGGATTGCAAATCAAACAAAGCAAGGATGGAATCTTTATCAACCAAGCCAAATACACCAAAGAGCTACTCAAGAGATTTGACATGGAAGCATCAAATGCTTTTGACACTCCAATGAGCTCTTCATTAAAGCTTGATAAAGATGAAAAGGGTAAGGATGTTGATATTAAGCGCTATCGAGGTATGATCGGATCACTCCTTTACCTTACCGCAAGTAGACCCGATATAATGTTTAGTGTTTGTTTATGTGCTAGATTTCAAGCTTGTCCTAAGGAATCTCATTTGATTGCCGTCAAGAGAATCCTTAGATATCTTAAGGGCACTCACGATTTAGGGTTATGGTTTCCTAGAAACACTTCATTTTTTGACCTAATTGGTTACTCCGACGCCGACTATGCCGGTTGTAAAACCGAGCGGAAAAGTACTAGTGGAGGTTGCCAATTCCTAGGTCACTCTCTTGTTTCTTGGAGTTCCAAAAAGCAAAACTCGGTTGCACTCTCTACCACCGAAGCCGAATATATGGCGGTTGGTGCTTGTTGTGCACAAATTCTTTGGATGAAACAAACCCTTTTGGATTTTGGACTCAAGTATGATCACATACCTATCTTATGCGATAACACTAGTGCCATTGATTTGACCAAAAATCCCATCCAACATTCACGCACAAAGCACATAGAAATCAAACACCATTTTATCCGTGATCATGTGCAAAAAGGTGATATTGTTCTAGATTTCGTGGACACAAATCACCAATTAGCGGATATCTTCACTAAACCTTTAGATTCGAAGAGGTTTACCGCTCTTAGAAGAGAACTTGGCATGTCTTCACCTATGTGACTAAATGTTATATCTCTTGTGCTAATCATGCAAGTTGCACTTCTCATGCTTGAACATTATTTAATATGCTTAAAGCATGCTTTGGTTGATGTTTCTCTTTTCAAAATTATTGATTTTGTTGATATTCATTTAATCTCATTTGATTTGCACACACTCATATTTCTAAATCCTTTACACTTCATATTTGTGCTTTCTTTGTAACAAGTGTTTGGTACACCTTTCAATGGTTATTCAAGTACTTATGTTTTTATTGTTTGAATGCCCTTGTTGGCAATATTGATTATCCATGGATGGATACATAAGTTGATCACTTTCACACACACCCTTGATCTTTTTCAATGATGTCAAAAGGGGGAGAAAATATTGTTGATTCATATTTGTGTGGACTTGATATGAGCATATATTACTTAAGTTAAGGGGAGCCCTATATTGCTTACGATCGGGGGAGCGTTTTGTCATGATTTCTTCTCATGTCCCCTTATTGTTCTTAATTGAGAGTGTGATGCTTCTTTCGCTTTATTATCTTATATATCTCATATTATTTGAATCAATGTTTGCCATCATAAAAAAGGGGGAGATTGTTAACCCTACGGTTATTTAACCTAGGATTATATTTGATTTTGATGATAACTAACATTGATGATTATGCTGTCTAACATGCATTGAGTTGATGAAGCAATAGGAACAATCTCATACTCATGCAAACGGATTATTAGACGAGCAACACGATCAAAGACTCTCAACGGAACGCATCAAAGAGGAAATTCGACGATTGAAGTTTTCATGCTTTTATTTCCGTCTTTGTAAACTAGACATAGAGAGATGATCGTTACGATGACTGTATACCTAGAACTTGCCCATAGGTTTCCCTTGCATGCATAAAAAGTTTTTCATGCTTTAAAAATAGGAAACTGCATTTTCAGGGATGCAGTCGACTGCATGTTGGGCAGTAGGGTATTACAGTCGACTGCATTGAATGCAGTCGACTGAAATACTTCCAGTAGCCTATTACAGTCTACTGCATTACATTGCAGTCGACTGCAAGTTGGAAATTTGAATTTCCAACAGCTACTTTTGGGTTACAGTCGACTGCAATGGTGCATTGCAGTCGACTGCATTTACCGTTTGGCGCATTTAATGCCCTACCTAACTCCAAACGGTCATATTTATTCCCACCTCTATAAATACTCATCTTGGGCATTGTTTTCATTCATCAATTGCATTCAAAGCTCTCCTATCTTTCATATTCTCAAAGATCAAAGCAATTGTTCAAATCTCTCTTGTTTTCATTGATTTCTCATCCTTTTCAAGAGAGCATTTATTGTGAGCTTACATTAGAGAGAGATACACTTTCATAAGTCATCATACACTCATCTCTCTTGTTCTAGTACTTCAACTTGTACTCATCTACTTCTTGAGAGTGAAATCTTGTACACATTTCTTCATTGAAAGGTTCTTGTATCAAAGCTTGGGGTTGTCAAGCTTTGGAGCTTTGGGTTTGTCAAAGCTTGTTCTTGATGTGGGCATAGCATCAAGGGATTGTAAGAGGTTCGATCTTGACCCGTAAGGAAGATCATACTAGTGGATTCTAGGGCCTTTCAAGGGACTTCCTTGAAGGGGTGGACGTAGGCTTGTGGGTATATCAAGCCGAACCATTTAATTCTCCTTGTCAAGTATCTCTAAACCCTTCTCTCTTTACATTATCGTTTTACATTTGTGTTGAGATTGGTTGTTTGTTTATTTAGTTTTTGAGATTGAGGTTTGTTGGTTGTTAAATTTTAAAGTAGTCTTAAAACCCTATTCACCCCCCTCTAGGGTTATTTTATTGGTTTCACTA
>JAVXUO010001145.1:0-148582 GCA_033065855.1 Escallonia rubra | reverse complement strand
ACCTCCACTGCAAACCACCACCAAAGAAAAAACTCAAAATAAAAACTGAGTAATCAAACACCTATTTGTTTTGTAAAAAAATATATATTAAACTGGTTTTGATTTTTATTTTTTTGGAAATAGAAAACCAAAATTGGAAGTATTACCAAAGGCTATCTAAGATTTTTTTATTTTTTTTTAGCAAAAGATATTATTTAATTATATAACATCAATTTGAGCCACACATCGTAGGGTGGTTCTCCCACTAGCATCATTGTACAGGAGGGTGGACAAAAAAATCAGCTCATGATTCCAGATACAAAATCCATGTTGCTGATATTTCCTCGCCTGCTTTGACAATTGGTCCGCACAAAAGTTCGTTTCCCGTGGAGCATGAAAAACCCGTACCTGCCACTCACGCTTGAGCAACTCTCTGCAATCAAAAACCAGTGTCTCATGAATAGGATCAGGCTGTTGTGCTGTTAAAAGAAAGTGGACTATACTGTTATCATCTGTTTCAAGTAGGATTTGTCGCTGATTTTTGTTCCACGCCAAAGTGAGTCCGTCACGGACTGCCCACCATTCCGCCGTGTGGCTATCGACTGTGTTTAAGCGGCGAGAGCACCCTATTATCCATTTTCCAGTACTGTCGCGAAGCAAAGCTGCCGCACCTGCCTATTTTGTTCATTGGTTTGCACTTCCATTAGTGTTAAGTTTCATTCAATGCTCGGGAGGTGGTTGCCATCTGATCTGTCTAAAACCTGTTTTGTGCAAGTGATGTTTTTTCTGTTGTATGTAGAAATGTTAGTCTTGGGATAGAGATTTGGCTTCGCCGATGAGGATCGTAACAGGCGGGTAAGCTTGTTGAAGAATAGTGAGTTGATTTCGATGTTTCCAGATTGTGTTGAGTTGGAAGACAAAGATAGTCGGCCAAGGAATCTCGTTCCAGCCTAAGTTACGTGGGGAAGTAGCTTGGAATTTGCACCACTTTTGGAGATTTTGGTCAAGAGTGTTTAGTTTATGAGGATTGGGGTTTATGTGAGTCCAAGTATCCCATATGGTTCGCACATGACGACATTCCTGGAGGCAATGGTTTAAAGTTTCCTTTTGACCACACCCATGAGGGTAGCTGGTATCATTGAGCCAATGGAGGTTCTCGCGAACAGGGAGTGCGTTATGCATATATTTCCAAAGAAAGCTTTGTAGTCTAGAGGGGCAATTTATCTTCCAAATCCGCATCCAGTCGGTGTAATTAGAAACATCGGGATTTAAAAGTTTGGTATAAGCAGATTGAGCGATGCATTGTCCCCGATCAAAAGGCCAGATTACTATGCCAGGGGTTTCATGGAACAAAAGGAGATGAATGTCTAGAATTTGGTGGACTGTGTCGGTAGGGAGGGGGGACCTAAGGGTAGGGATATCCCACTCTTTATCTTTAATGACATCCTTAACACGGAGATTATCCGTGTTTTTTGGCAAGGGTCTTATGAGCGAATTGCGTAGAGTTCCCAAAGAGTGCCATTGGTGGTGCCATAGGGAAATATTCTCGTCATTTCCAATTTTCCATCGGAGGAACTCCGCAATTTTGTCGTGGGCACGAATAAGGTTTTTCCAGAAATTATAATCCTTGGTTTTAACTGTAGCGTTCCATAATTCGTCATTTGGGTAGTACTTTTGTTTAATAATCTTGGCCCAGAGATGGTGAGGAAATTTCCACAATCGCCAAACCAGCTTCATAAACATGGCCTTGTTAGTGTCAACGGTTTTCCGGAGGTTTAGACCTCCCAAAGATCTAAGGTGGTTAATAGTCTTTGTTAACCCTACGGTTATTTAACCTAGGATTATATTTGATTTTGATGATAACTAACATTGATGATTATGTTGTCTAACATGCATTGAGTTGATGAAGCAATAGGAACAATCTCATACTCATGCAAACGGATTATTAGACGAGCAACACGATCAAAGACTCTCAACGGAACGCATCAAAGAGGAAATTCGACGATTGAAGTTTTCATGCTTTTATTTCCGTCTTTGTAAACTAGACATAGAGAGATGATCGTTACGATGACTGTATACCTAGAACTTGCCCATAGGTTTCCCTTGCATGCATAAAAAGTTTTTCATGCTTTAAAAATAGGAAACTGCATTTTCAGGGATGCAGTCGACTGCATTGGGATGCAGTCGACTGCATGTTGGGCAGTAGGGTATTACAGTCGACTGCATTGAATGCAGTCGACTGCAATACTTCCAGTAGCCCATTACAGTCGACTGCATTGCATTGCAGTCGACTGCAAGTTGGAAATTTGAATTTCCAACGGCTACTTTTTGGGTTACAGTCGACTGCAATGGGCATTGCAGTCGACTGCATTTACCGTTTGGCGCATTTAATGCCCTACCTAACCCCAAACGGTCATATTTATTCCCAGCTCTATAAATACTCATTTTGGGCATTGTTTTCATTCATCAATTGCATTCAAAGCTCTCCTATCTTTCATATTCTCAAAGATCAAAGCAATTGTTCAAATCTCTCTTGTTTTCATTGATTTCTCATCCTTTTCAAGAGAGCATTTATTGTGAGCTTACATTAGAGAGAGATACACTTTCATAAGTCATCATACACTCATCTCTCTTGTTCTAGTACTTCAACTTGTACTCATCTACTTCTTAAGAGTGAAATCTTGTACTCATTTCTTCATTGAAAGGTTCTTGTATCAAAGCTTGGGGTTGTCAAGCTTTGGAGCTTTGGGTTTGTCAAAGCTTGTTCTTGATGTGGGCATAGCATCAAGGGATTGTAAGAGGTTCGATCTTGACCCGTAAGGAAGATCATACTAGTGGATTCTAGGGCCTTTCAAGGGACTTCCTTGAAGGGGTGGACGTAGGCTTGTGGGTATATCAAGCCGAACCATTTAATTCTTCTTGTCAAGTATCTCTAAACCCTTCTCTCTTTACATTATTGTTTTACATATTGTGTTGAGATTGGTTGTTTGTTTACTTGAGTTTTTGAGATTGAGGTTTGTTGGTTGTTAAATTTTAAAGTAGTCTTAAAACCCTATTCACCCCCCCCCTCTAGGGTTATTTTATTGGTTTCAAGTGGTATCAGAGCCTCGGCTCTTGTTATATTGGGTAACGCCAAGAGAGTTAATCGATCATGGCTTATGTTGGGGGTATGGAGGGTAGTTCTACCACTAGGCCTCCATTGTTTAATGGGACCAACTATAGTGTGTGGAAAGTTAAGATGAAAATCTACTTAGAATCTCAAGACTATGAGATGTGGGATATTGTTGAGAATGGCCCATTCGTTCCGATAAAGGTGGTTGACAAGGTTGAAGAACCTAAATCAAAATCGGAGTATAGTGATCATGACAAGAAGATGATTTGTATGAATGCTAGAGCAAAAAATTGTCTTGTATGTGCTTTAGACACTAATGAACTCAATAGAGTCATTATGTGTAATTCCGCTAAGAGTATTTGGGATACTCTTCAAGTCACTCATGAAGGGACTTCTCTTCTTAGAGACTCCAAGATGAATTTATTGTTTAGAGATTATGAGTTATTCCATATGCTTCAAAATGAATCTATTACGGATATGAATACTCGTTTTACTAACATTGTGAACCCTTTGAAGCAATTGGGTAAGGAATTCACTAATGGTGATCTAGTGAGAAAGGTGATTAGGTCCTTACCAAGAGCTTGGGATGCAAAGATCACCGCCATCCAAGAATCAAAGAATCTCAACATCTTTCCTCTTGATGAATTGATGTGCTCACTCATGACGTACGAAATGCAACTCAAGACCTTTGATCAAGAGGACGTCAAGAAGAAGCCTACATCAATTGCTCTTAAAGCTTCATCTTCAAACCTTGAGTCAAGTGATGATGATGAAGAATTTAATGAAGAGGATATGGCATTGGTTGCAAAGAACTTCAAGAAGTTCTTGAGATTTAGAAGAAATGATGGGAGAAGGCAACAAAATGCTAGCAACGAAGAGAGGCTTTGCTACAAATGCCACAAGCCGGGACACATGAAGATGGATTGTCCCATCTACAAAAAGGAGAAGAAGGAAAGAAGAGATGTATGGGAAAAAGCTAAAAGAAGACAATTCTCTAAGAAAGAGAACAAGGAGAAGGAAAGAGCAATGAATGCCGAACACACTTCAACATGGAGTGACTTTGATTCAAGTGATGAAGAGAATGATCAAGCAAATGTGTGCTTCATGGCAAATGATGAGGTAAGCTCTTTTTCCGGTAGTGATAGTGATAATGAAAGTTTTGAAGATGCTTATGATAGCTTATATGAGGAATCCAAGAAAATTTTCAAGAAAAATATTATTTTGTCTAAGAAATTTCTTGAAGCTAATAAGCAAATTGAGAAGTTGATAATGGAAAATGATAAGTTGCATGCCAAGAATGAATGCATGTCTAGCCATTTATATGTAGAGCATGTGAATAACAATTTGGTTGATTTACTTGTTAACACTCCTAGCTCAAAACAAATCTCTTCCAAAACTTTGGCTTTAGAAAAACAAAATGAAGATTTACAAAGTTGAGATTTGTGATTTAAGAAAATGTCTTGAAAAATTTGTTGATGGTCAAAACAATTTGGATGTCATGCTTGGACGCCAAAGAATTGGCCTAAACAAAGGCGGTCTTGGATTAGATCCCATGGCCATGCCTCCTAAAGTTTTGCAACAACAAGCTAGGTTGAATATTCTTACAAAACGACCAAAGAACTATTGCACACCTTTTACACATTGTGGTTGGTGCAACAAGAAAGGGCATACGACTAATCATTGTCCTTGTAGAATTGTTTTTGTTAGAGGTAGAAAGAAAATGTGGATTGTGAAAGGTCAAGAATACAAATGCAAGACTAACACCCAAGGACCCAAGAAAATTTGGGTACCAAAAGTCATTACTTGATTTGTGTTTATAGGTATGTCTCAAAGCAAAATCTAGTAGCAAGAAGTGGATTCTTGATAGTGGATGCTCAAGACATATGACCGGCAACATATCTCTTTTCACATCGATTGATCTTAAGGAAGGAGGAAATGTGACATTTGGTGACAATTCTCAAGGAAGAATCAAAGGTAAAGGAACTATTGGTAAGGAACCACATTCAATTGAGAATGTGTTATATGTTGAAGGATTGAAGCATAACTTGCTTAGTATTAGTCAATTTAGTGATAAAGGTTTTAAAGTTATCTTTGAGGCTTCTCAATGCACTATACTATCCTTGAAGAACAATGAAACTATTTTGGTTGGTAGTAGAGATAATAATGTTTACTCCATTCAATTAAATGATTTAGCTAACCAAGATGTCAAGTGTCTTAGTGCTATTAGTGAAACATCTTGGCTTTGGCATCGAAGACTTGGTCACATGCACATGGAGCACTTGAAAGATATTTCAAGCAAAGAACTTGTGAGGGGTCTCCCGAAGATCAAGTTTGAGAAAGATAAAGTATGTGATGCTTGTCAAATGGGTAAGCAAAAGAAGGTCTCTCACAAACCGAAGAAAATGGTATCTACTTCTAGACCCTTGCAATTACTTCATATGGATTTGTTTGGACCAATCCCAACTACTAGTCTTGGTGGTAAATCATATTGTTTTGTTATTGTTGATGACTTTTCTCGCTATACTTGGACTTTCTTTTTGGCTACCAAAGATGAATCTCTAAATGTGTTCACTTCATTTGCAAAACGTGTTCAAAATCAAAAAGGTTATTTGATTACAAACATTCGAAGTGATCATGGTAGAGAATTTGAAAATTCAAAAATAGGAGCCTTGTGTGATGACTTTGGGATATCACATAATTTTTCGGCTCCTAGAACTCCTCAACAAAATGGTGTTGCCGAAAGAAAGAATAGGTCTTTGCAAGAAGCGGCAAGAACAATGCTTAACGAATATGGTTTACCTAAATACTTTTGGGCGGAGGCGGTCAATTGTGCTTGTTTTGTTCTTAATAGAGTTATCTTGCGAAAAATTTTGTTAAAAACCCCTTATGAGCTTTTTAATGATAAGAAACCTAAGGTGAGCTTTTTTAGAGTCTTTGGTTGCAAATGTTTTGTTTTAAATACCAAGGATCACCTTAGCAAATTTGATTCCAAAACCTTTGAGGGTATTTTTCTTGGTTACTCTAATAATAGTATGGCTTATAGAGTTTATAATAAAAGTACTTTGGTTGTTGAAGAATCCATTAATGTTACTTTTGATGAGACTAATCCTTTTCTTCGGAGGACTAACATTGTTAATGTAGATGACATAGACAATGACTTGAGAACTTTGGACATAAGTGATACACTACAAGGCAACCCTAAAGAAATTGATCTAGGGGAGCAACCATCAAGTTCTCAAGGGGGAAATGAGGAAGCAATCAATGATGCTTCAAACTTGGACAACTCTCAAGAATTACCAAAAGATTGGACTTACAAAAAGGATCATCCAAGCGATCAAATCTTAGGTAATCCTTCGAGTGGGGTAAGAACTCGACGCTCTCTTCAACAACATGTTAATATAGCGTTTCTTTCCCAAATTGAACCAAAGAAATTTTCCGAAGCTCTACATCATGAATCTTGGATGCTTGCTATGCAAGAAGAGCTAGTTCAATTTGAAAGAAATCAAGTTTGGACCCTTGTGCCTAAACCTCAAAACTTTAGGATTATAGGCACAAAATGGATTTATAGAAACAAACTTGATGAATCCGGAGTCGTGGTTAGAAACAAGGCTAGATTAGTGGCCCAAGGTTATAACCAAGAGGAAGGAATTGATTTTGATAAAACTTATGCACCGGTAGCTAGACTTGAATCTATTAGAATGTTATTAGCTTTTGCTTGCTATAGAGATTTTAAACTCTTTCAAATGGATGTCAAGAGTGCCTTTCTAAATGGTTTTATTTCGGAGGAAGTCTATGTGGCTCAACCTCCCGGCTTTGAACATGAAAAATTTCCAAACCATGTTTTCCGTCTTAGCAAAGCTCTTTATGGTTTAAAACAAGCTCCTAGAGCTTGGTATGAAAGGCTAAGTAATTTTCTTTTAGAAAATGGTTTTTCAAGAGGAAAACTGGACACCACTCTTTTTATAAAATCTAAGGGCAATGACTTATTGTTGGTGCAAATTTATGTTGATGATATTATATTTGGTGCTACTAATGGATCGTTGTGCGAAGAGTTTGCTTCTTGTATGAGTAAGGAGTTTGAAATGAGCATGATGGGAGAACTCACCTTCTTCCTTGGATTGCAAATCAAACAAAGCAAAGATGGAATCTTTATCAACCAAGCCAAATACACCAAAGAGCTACTCAAGAGATTTGACATGGAAGCATCAAATGCTTTTGACACTCCAATGAGCTCTTCATTAAAGCTTGATAAAGATGAAAAGGGTAAGGATGTTGATATTAAGCGCTATCGAGGTATGATCGGATCACTCCTTTACCTTACCGCAAGTAGACCCGATATAATGTTTAGTGTTTGTTTATGTGCTAGATTTCAAGCTTGTCCTAAGGAATCTCATTTGATTGCCGTCAAGAGAATCCTTAGATATCTTAGGGGCACTCACGATTTAGGATTATGGTTTCCTAGAAACACTTCATTTTTTGACCTAATTGGTTACTCCGACGCCGACTATGCCGGTTGCAAAACCGAGCGGAAAAGTACTAGTGGAGGTTGCCAATTCCTAGGTCACTCTCTTGTTTCTTGGAGTTCCAAAAAGCAAAATTCGGTTGCACTCTCTACCACCGAAGCCGAATATATGGCGGTTGGTGCTTGTTGTGCACAAATTCTTTGGATGAAACAAACCCTTTTGGATTTTGGACTCAAGTATGATCACATACCTATCTTATGCGATAATACTAGTGCCATTGATTTGACCAAAAATCCTATCCAACATTCACGCACAAAGCACATAGAAATCAAACACCATTTTATCCGTGATCATGTGCAAAAAGGTGATATTGTTCTAGATTTCGTGGACACAAATCACCAATTAGCGGATATCTTCACTAAACCTTTAGATTCGAAGAGGTTTACCGCTCTTAGAAGAGAACTTGGCATGTCTTCACCTATGTGACTAAATGTTACATCTTTTGTGCTAATCATGCAAGTTGCACTTCTCATGCTTGAACATTATTTAATATGCCTAAAGCATGCTTTGGTTGATGTTTCTCTTTTCAAAATTGTTGATTTTGTTGATATTCATTCAATCTCATTTGATTTGCACACACTCATATTTCTAAATCCTTTACACTTCCTATTTGTGCTATCTTTGTAAAAGGCGCTTGGTACACCTTTCAATGGTTATTCAAGTACTTATGTGTTTATGATTTTGAATGCCCTTGTTGGCAATATTGATTATCCATGGATGGATACATAAGTTGATCTCTTTCACACACACCCTTAACCTTTTTCAATGATGTCAAAAGGGGGAGAAAATATTGTTGATTCATATTTGTGTGGACTTGATATGAGCATATATTACTTAAGTTAGGGGGAGCCCTACATTGCTTAAGATAGGGGGAGCGTTTTGTCATGATTTCTTCTCATGACCCCTTATGGTTTTTTAATTGAGATTGTTATGCTTCATTTCGCATATTATCTTATATATCTCATATTATTTGAATCAATGTTTGCCATCATCAAAAAGGGGGAGATTGTTAACCCTACGGTTATTTAACCTAGGATTATATTTGATTTTGATGATAACTAACATTGATGATTATGTTGTCTAACATGCATTGAGTTGATGAAGCAATAAGAACAATCTCATACTCATGCAAACGGATTATTAGACGAGCAACACGATCAAAGACTCTCAACGGAACGCATCAAAGAGGAAATTCGACGTTTGAAGTTTTCATGCTTTTATTTCCGTCTTTGTAAACTAGACATAGAGAGATGATCGTTACGATGACTGTATACCTAGAACTTGCCCATAGGTTTCCCTTGCATGCATAAAAAGTTTTTCATGCTTTAAAAATAGGAAACTGCATTTTCAGGGATGCAGTCGACTGCATTGGGATGCAGTCGACTGCATGTTGGGCAGTAGGGTATTACAGTCGACTGCATTGAATGCAGTCGACTGCAATACTTCCAGTAGCCCATTACAGTCGACTGCATTGCATTGCAGTCGACTGCAAGTTGGAAATTTGAATTTCCAACGGCTACTTTTTGGGTTACAGTCGACTGCAATGGGCAATGCAGTCGACTGTAATTACCGTTTGGCGCATTTAATGACCTACCTAACCCCAAACGGTCATATTTATTCCCAGCTCTATAAATACTCATTTTGGGCATTGTTTTCATTCATCAATTGTATTCAAAGCTCTCCTATCTTTCATATTCTCAAAGATCAAAGCAATTGTTCAAATCTCTCTTGTTTTCATTGATTTCTCATCCTTTTCAAGAGAGCATTTATTGTGAGCTTACATTAGAGAGAGATACACTTTCATAAGTCATCATACACTCATCTCTCTTGTTCTAGTACTTCAACTTGTACTCATCTACTTCTTAAGAGTGAAATCTTGTACTCATTTCATCATTGAAAGGTTCTTGTATCAAAGCTTGGGGTTGTCAAGCTTTGGAGCTTTGGGTTTGTCAAAGCTTGTTCTTGATGTGGGCATAGCATCAAGGGATTGTAAGAGGTTCGATCTTGACCCGTAAGGAAGATCATACTAGTAGATTCTAGGGCCTTTCAAGGGACTTCCTTGAAGGGGTGGACGTAGGCTTGTGGGTATATCAAGCCGAACCATTTAATTCTTCTTGTCAAGTATCTCTAAACCCTTCTCTCTTTACATTATTGTTTTACATATTGTGTTGAGATTGGTTGTTTGTTTACTTGAGTTTTTGAGATTGAGGTTTGTTGGTTGTTAAATTTTAAAGTAGTCTTAAAACCCTATTCACCCCCCCCCCCCCTCTAGGGTTATTTTATTGGTTTCAGTCTTCCAGTTTACTCCATTTTTGTTCGGTGTCATCATGTCCCCATAAAAAGTTTTGGCTAAGCTTGTCTATCTGGTTTGCGGTAGTCGCGGGGAGGATATGTACTTGCATGGAATAAATAGGTATGGAATTTAGGACTGATTTGACTAATGTCGTGCGACCGACAAAAGATAGGGCGTTGATTTTTCACGTGGCAAGTTTGCATTTGACTTGGTCAATGAGATATGAAAAATCATCCCTAGTTAATCTACCCTGAGTCAGGGGCACTCCCAAATAATGGTCGAATTATCCGTTAGCGAGAGACCCCAATGTTGGTTGAAAAAGGTACGAACCTCTCTAGGAGTGTTTTTAGAAAAAAGTGATCTTTGATTTAGCCCGATTTGTGTTAAGGCCTACATGCGAAGTAAAGAAGGTGAACACAGTGAGAAGATTAGTACAATTTAGTTTAGTAGCTTGGCCAAACAGGCAAATATCATCGGCAGATAGGAGGTGAGAGATACCTATGCATGACCGGGTGACTTTGATGGGATGCACATCCTTTCGTGCTTCAGCTTGATACAACTGAATAGAGAGTTCATTGAGACAAATGATAAATAGATAAGGAGACAAGAGATCGCCTTGCCTTAGGCCACAAGTGGAAGTGAAGAAATCTGAGGGTTCGCCATTCCATAGGACAGCATAACGGACTGTCGAGACACAGTTCATGATGAGATTGATTGTAGATTTTGGGAGGCCTTGTTTGGTTAGAGTGTGGAAAAGAAACGTCTAGCTAATGTGGTCATAGGCCTTTTCTAGATCAGGTTTAGCCATGAAGAGACCCCCTTTGCCCCTTTTCTTTTTTAGCGTCTGAAGGATTTCATTAGCTATAATGATGTTGTTAGCGGCACGCCGACCCCTAAGGAAACTAGTCTGATTCGGGTGAATGATGGTGTCAATAAGAGGCCGAAGGCGATTAACTAGAATTCGAAAGAGAATTTTATAGCTAGTGTTGCAGAGACTTATGGGTCAGAATTGATGTACAGTCTCCAGGTGAAGAACTTTAGGGATGTTAGCGATGTAAGTTTGGTTCAAGATGTCAGGGATTTTAGACGCCAATAATTCTGAAAAACGACGGGGTGATATCCATCAGGCCCCGGGGCTTTGAAAGGCCCCATTTTCATAAGCGCTTTTTAATTTCATTATCGGTAGGTTGGTCCTCAAGATGGGTATGCTCACGAAGAGGTTCATAATTTAAAGGGGTGTCCCAACTGACCGGCCTATGGTAAGAATTTTTTGTTTTATAAAGGTTCTGAAGATGGAGTTTAAACAGGCTTTGAAGTTCCGTGATATCAGAGGTCCAGCAGTTTTGGTTATTTTGAGATGGTAAATGTGGTTGCGTTTGCGGCGTTTCAACGTAGTCATGTGAAAAAAATGGGTATTACGATCCCCCTCACAGGCCTAGTGTATTTTCGCCCGTAGGTGCCAGTAATCATGTTCTTGGGCGAGAAGTAAATGGTACTTTTCTTGGAGGTCAGATTCCAGGTTACTAAGGAAGATGGAGAAATTATGTGCTAGGCTTTTCTGAATACCCGCCAGACGAGCCAAAATGTTTCTTTTTTGGTTAAAGATATCGCAGAACGTTTCTTTTTTCCAGTGAATGAGACTATTAGTAAGACGACCCAGTTTGGTCCCAAGATTATTTGTTTCGTCAATCAGCACAGTTTGACTCCAAGATTTTCGGATGGTGGGTTCTAACGAGGGGTGAGTGAACCAAGTTGTTTCAAAGCGGAACACCTGATTACGGTTATAGATATTTGCTCTGTCGTGTGTGAGGAGAAGAAGGGGGTTATGGTCTAAATGAGTTTTCGTCAAGTGAAGAACTTGGGAGTTAGGGAATTTTTCCAGCCAGGCTTCCGTAGCCATGGCTCTATCAAGCCGCTCGAGGATTTGGTTAGAGCGGTAGTTACGACGGTTGGTCCAAGTGTATGGTTGACCTTGGAAACCAAGGTCAATTAAATGCGTGGCGTCCATGAAATTATTAAAGGCCCTGGCTTGTTGTAGCTTGAAGGGTCGACCTCCTTTTTTTTCGGATTGAGCTATGATTTCATTAAAATCACCAATAAGAAGCCGTGGCAGATTATGAGATCGCTTGACATTGAGCATGTTATTCCATAGAGTTTCACACATGTTATTGATAGGTGATGCATAAACAGCAGTAAAAGCAAAGGGGAAGAATTGCGTACCTGCACCACTGCATGGATGGCCTGTGGAGATTCGTGGACAACATCTATTTGTATCTTGCTTGGGTTCCAGAGTATCCATATGCCACCCATGTAGCCATTGCCGTCTACACGGTGATTGCGCTCAAAACCCAGTGATGTCGCCACTCGTTCAGCAGTTGCAATTGTGACTTTAGTCTCAAAAAGGATCAAAACCTCTGGCTTGTGTCGCTGTATGAGGTCGCGAGCAAGCAGGACGAAGCGTATATTCCCTGCTCCATTGCAATTCCAGGCAATGCACTTCATTAGTTCAGGGTTCGGGAATTCACGATCATCAAATTGCATGATCTACATATGAGGTTGTAGATTGAGTTTGGTCTATCCCGGCCATACAAACTGGTCCCACGATTTCACCCTGATTTTTTGTGCTCGGATTTAGTAGCTCGGGCTCCCTACCACGTGCTCTGCGGAGTACATTGTGGTAACGGCGATTGGCAGTGTGAGATGGGAGAAAATGATGTTTGTTAGCGACTCTTGACTTGCAGTGAGTCGCCAGTCGAGATCGCCGAGAGCTAGACATTTGGTTTGCATGGTCGGGCGAGGGAGCAGGGTCCATGTGTTCGATCTCAATCGACAGTTTGTTGGCGGTGAGTGTTGTGTCCACGTCGACGTATTGCCGAAACATCCCCGGACGTGGAAAGGTATTGCCCATGGAAAAGTGGGGTGGTGAGGGAATGGGTGGTGGGCCGTGTTGGAGAGGTAGGGTATCTGTCGTTGAACAACTTGGGGGACAGATCACTTACCAAGTCCATGGCCTTATTTGTCCCTTTGTTTCGGACCTTTAAGAAAAGTAGCATTGGATCGGGTCAATAAGTGTCAGAAAGGCTACCTGGTCCAGCCCGAATAATGCCAGCTCGGCTTATTACTAGGGCTGGGATTAGATTTTAATTTATGAGTCTTTAACTCGGACCTTCTTCTCTAGCTCGAGGTCTGGTCCGTCCCAGTCCAACCGTCCGAACGGCTAGCTAGTCCAGCCTAAATAATGCCAGCCCGGCTCATCACTAGGGCTTGTTTGTTTCATGGAAAATGTTTTATGCATTTTTCGGTGTTTTGTGCATGCATAAGATTTTCCAACGGAAAATGATTTTCGATCACACTTATTTTGAAGAACAAAATGTCTGAAAACCATTTACCGATTAAAGCTCGGTAAGTCATTTTTAGGACCACTGAACACCCACACCCTCGCACTCACACCCACAAACCCCCAACACACGTGCACACACACACACACACACACACACACACACACACACACACACACCCACGCCCGCCCACACACACACACACACCCACACCCGCCCATCCACCCACACACACATATGTGCACGCACACCCCCTACACCCATGCACACACACTCTCATTGCCCCAACCCCACCCCTACATACCACACCCTTCACTCCTACCTCGCCCCCCCTCACACACACACCCCCCAACACATCCACCCACCCCACCCCCACCCCACATACACACACCCCTCACCCACACACACCAAACCCACCCCACCCACACCCACCCAGTACCTACACACACAAACACCACACCCACCCGCACCCACCCCCACAAACACACGGCGATGCCTACACAGCGAAAATAGTGGAAGACATGTCTTTTTTTGGTATAGGTAGTTGTATCATTATGCGACACCCAAACAACGGAAAATGAAACGCAAATATTTTTTAGGAATTGCTATTTTCTGGAAAGCATATTTTGGAAAAGTATTTTTTGTGAAGCATTTTTTGTGAAACAAACAAGGCCTTAATTTCTGAATCTTTAACTCATACCTCTTTCTCTAGCCCGAGGTCCAACCCGTCCCTGTCCACTGAAGAGACGCAGTTTCTTGGCCTGCCCCTATTCCCAATTTTAATTCTAAGAACTCCCACTAACAATTGACGTGGTAATTAGGTACTCACGGGTTAACCATCACGATTTGTGTTTAGTCGGTACATGTAGAATTTATCAGGAACTTAAAGGTAGCATTCTCTTAGACTAGTGTCTAACCCACCTTGGGTTGGATATGCCCACATGTAATTAAAAGATTTTTGTAACTAATAATGACTCGTAAGTCTACTTGGTTATTGTAACAGTAAAATACACACACAAAACACAGTCACACGACATGCGCACATACATGCACTCTCACACACCGACGCACATATAGGCAGACCATGCACTCACCACACAGAATAAACAACACACACAGACACCCCTCACACACAGTACTAAACCATTGAACTTAAGTTTAAAATATTTAAATGCGTTATCAAACACAACTTAAGTGTTGAAGAGTGAAGTGCTAATATATCTCCGAACAAAATGAAATGCTAATACATCTCTGAAAAAAAAAACAATCTCTTAAATGAACAATGAGTACTCAAACCACAAGCGCTAGACTGGTGGGCAAGTAGGCATGTTTCATTTTTTATTTTTCTGGATTTAAACCCCCGGCTCCAAACTACCACTAAATACACCAAATCAATGTATGAGACTGTCCTTAAGATCGTTCGGGTAGAGAACTTAGACTTTATTGATTCGCAAGCTAGCCCCACTTATCGTGTAGAAAGAAAGGCGAGTACTAGAACAAAAACAGATCGGTGTGATTTACTCCTATGTGTAGCTTTGCCCCTACTTTTCGTAACTAATAATATGTAACAATGATTAGTGTTTCTCTTTAGCGACAAGTAATCTGAAAGTAACAAAGCTGGTGAGTGAGTAATGCTGAGTGAGTAATGCTGAACTAAACTGTCAAACACCCTTCAAGGTATTTTACAGAAACATTAGACCACCGCTACTGAGCTTCCACTCTTACACCGCCGCACCATAAGGCCATAGACGACCATCTTGAGGTGGGTTCTCTAGCTTATGTCTTTAGTTTACTAACCCTCTCAACGTCTTTTCATATCAGGTGGATAGAAGTGTTTTTACTCCCCACCCATTTGAGAATAATGGCCCCAAAAGAAAGAAAATAAGAAACAATCAAGTGAGTAAACTTAAGAAATGGACCATCTGCTTAATTATTATTTATGCATCTTATTCTTTGCAAACGTTCGTGTAAGGACACAATTCGAAGGAAATGGAGATGATGCGCGTTTTACTTCATTTACTCCAACTCATAACCCCACAATAATCACTCGTATCTTTAGCTTGTTGTTTTTACTATGTGCTATAAGGCTCTGTTTGACAACATTTTTTTTTTTTTTTTCAGTTTCCAAAAATAAAAATTAAAGAGTAGCTTAATTTTGTTTTTACAAAAACAAGTGGGTCTTTGATAATCCAGTTTTTTTTTTTTTGATAACCCATTTTTTATTTTGAGTTTTTTTTTTTTGTGGTGGTTTGCGGTGGTGGGGCATGGGCGCATGGCGGTGGCTGCCAGTGGTGGTCGCCGGAGGTGGCCACCGACCGTAGGCTGTGGTCGCCGGTAACCGCTGGTGGTGGTGGCCGGAGGTGGTCGCCGGCCGTCGTTGGTCGTCGGCGGGCAGCGTTGGCTGCCGGCGGTTATTGCCGGAGGTGGCCACCGACCGCCGGCGGTGGTCGCCAGAGGTTGCCGCTAGCGGTGGTGGCCGGAGTTGGCCGCCGGCAACCACCAGTGGTGGTGGCCGGAGGTGACCGCCGGCCGACGGTGAGAGGGTGGTGGTGGTCTTAAAAAAAAAACTCATTTTTGGAAAAAAAAAATTTCTTCTTCAGTTTAAAAACTGGTTTTTTAAAATGAAGAAGGGAAAAAAAATGATTACCAAACGCAACTTCTTTTTTCAATTTCCAAAAAAAAAAGTGTCAAACGGGGCAAGTGTTTCTCTACTCTTTCATGTTGTGGCAGATACAAGGGTTTCTGCTTTCTAACCCAACTAAGAACAAAAAATCAAATATTTAGCAGAATTAGGCATTTAGGCTTGGGAATTTGGGTTCCTGATTTTTATGCAAATATTCAGGCATTTATAAAGTTTTCATGAAATGGAGATGGTGATGCACATGGGTTCTAGTTCTACTGCATCTTCGCTTACTCAGCCCCATCGATATCAATGTAATCTTTCTTCAATGCCGTGGAAGCCGCCGTGTGTGTTGCTAGTTTCTCAATTCTATCCAATTCCCCATAAAGAATGGATGGCTAGTTTTAAATGGGACTCTGTGGGCACAAATACGAAGCCCCCGCGGCAAATGCTACCGCCTAAAGCCTCTACATCGTCGGTTTCAAATGATAGCAACGATACCTCCACTAGCACTGGCACAAGAGATAGTAATATGAATCTAAAGGCGGCTAAAGGGTCGGGAACGACTGCTAGAGGGCGGAGACTGCTAAAGATACGGGAGGAGAAGAGGAAGCGTGAACTCGAGCGGCTTCACAATTATCCAACATGGGCAAAGTCATTCTCCCTCTTTCAGTTTTTTCATAAGTAACTTAGTGACAGCTTAATTGTGGAATCAGTTTTGGTTTATTTACTTGTGTTAAACTGCACACAGGGTGTTGGAAGATGCTTGCAAAAATGATGCTGAGCTTCGAGCTGTTCTTGGTGACAGCATTGGGAACCCTGATGAAATGAGGAAAAAGGTTTACGTAATAGCTAACTTATCCTGCATTTTTTTTAAACAACTTGATTACCAATATGATTGTAAATGGTTCTCGAGAATATTGATTTATTACTTCGATCTTTTTTTGTTTCAATAAGTATTGCTGAAATACTAATGGCCAACTTCACATGCTACAACCGTTCTATTTTGTTGGAGGAATATCAATGAGATCTATAATTGAAACTTTCTTTTGGTTATGATAACTCTTTGGGCTGAGAAAAAGATTGGGTTCAGTGATGCTTTTCTTTTGATTAGCTTTTTGGGGTGTAGAGGTGATTGACCTTTTGTGTATCGATTGCAAACTTGCGGTCACCCTCTCTAGCGGTTGTTTTCAATATGACTTTTCAAAAAAAATGTGATGACCAATGAAGTTGATTAGTGATAACATGTCATGTTGTATGGTCACAATAGCCCGATCATAAGCCAATGACCTTTTAATTTCACTTAGATAAATTGTTAGGAGGAAACTTCCTTGTAACGTAAATACTGCTAATTATTGCACTCCGAGTTTGCAGCCCCAATATCAACTGCATTCAAGTGAATACTACTGCCAACGATGTATCACTAGCTATTCTGTGCATATTTTTATGTGCGCGGGCCTCTGTCTAGCACTCGATTTGCAATAGATAATTGGACGCAGAAATTGAACCAACATAACTGGAAGTTCCTGGCAAGAAAGAACTAGCACTCTTATTGGGACAGAACCCCATAGCTGACTGTTGCAGTCACGAATCATCCTGAGCTGACTATGCAGTCACGAATCATCCTTAAGAGTGTTTCTTAAGTTATTTTTATTCTTCAGTTTAATTAGTTATATTATCGCTGCTCTGGCATTGGGTATACTTGTCCATATCTTGTTTATGAATTTTTTTTCATCGGTAGGTAATTTTTTGTATTTAATTAGCCCCCATTGAAGAGAAATCTTTTCATTCTAGGTTAATTGAAAGCCAAGAAGGTTCAGCAGTGATGGGGGAACTGAACTGAGGAACATATATTATCCTTAATTTTAGTGTTTATCATTGGGGAAGTTTTCAGTCTAGCTCTGAGCGTAGATGCCCCTGACTTTGTTTATCAGTAATGCCTTTTGAATCTGCATAGTTGACCAATGAACTTCGCACTTGTTGCTAGATGTTTGAAGATCTGGATTATAAGCATTAAGCAGTCACCTGGGCAACACTTCATTATATGCATCTAGGATTCGAGAAACGATACTAACTGCGCCATTAAGCCTGTTGATATTAGTATTTTACCAGACGTTAATGATGCGCGAAGAAATATGTTTTCTTGTTGAATACCCAGTGATCAATCTTTGTGATACAATGGTAGTAGCACTCAAAAAATTCTGCATTGAAATCTTTGTTTCTTAGTAGTAGATCGAATACATTGGTTTGCAGTTAATATGTCAAAGGATATCTTGGGTATTAAGATAATATTGAAAATTGTTAAATTGATGACTTGTGTCTCTTTAGTCTTTATATATCATTGATACGAAAACGATAATAACGCATCTAGCTGACTTAGTCAGAAAGCATGTCTATACTACCATGTTGTTAAACAAATAAAACTAAATCAAAATTTCATTTGGCTAAATGTTTTATGTAGACCCAACTGGTGGAAAGAAGAATAATTTGGGGCTTTGTTTCACGTTTAGCTTGATTGGTCAGTGCAGTCCTACCAAAAATCTGGTGTGGAAAAATATTAGGACTAAGCATACGCTCCCTGCTTAAAAACGAAATGTGCAATGAGCACCCTTATTTGATAGTTTTACTTCCATTTCCAAGATAATCGGATCCATTTCGGAATCAAAGACTTCTAGAATGTTCAGACACAGAATGTTGGCAGTGGATGCTTTGAGCATAACGTAGCATCCTGATGTAGATAAAGGTGGTCTATTGAGAAAGAAACATAAGATATTTCTAGCTCAGCTTTAATAGATAGCTCAGCTCTAATAGAGACTAAGACCTTATGGCTACAAGTGATCTGATTCTCCGCTTTACCCCACTTTGCTCCCGAGTATTACACTGCTAAGGGTCGTTGTAGTAAATGGTGATCTCTGCTATTAACTTTATGTCTGACCCAACTTTGTACCTAAAGATGCAGTAAGACCAAGATGCAAGTCAATCAATGTAAGACTGTTCCAAAACAGTGAAATATCTTTCCGAGATGTTGTAATTATCTTTACAGATGGTAAAACTCTTCCAGCTCAAAGTTCAGTCTTTGTGATTCGACAGGTTGAGGAGAGGGTCCGAACAAAGGGTCGAGATCTGCAGAAGTCCAAGACAGGCTCAGTCCTCGCTTTCAAAGTCAGCTTTAGAGAGTAATTGGCCTCTTACATATAATTGTACTTGGTTGCACCCCTCCCCCCTCCCTCCTTCCTCGCTCTCTCTCGACACCCCCCATCTCTATCTCTGGTTTTACTGGGGTCGTCAGTTTTCCTCATATAATGTGCATACGGTTTTAGTATATACTGACAATCTGCCTTACCTTTGTAGTGATATCATCTCACGTATATTTTACTATATTACAATGTTTTCTTGTGAGACATCTATCCATATACTCATGCATTCTTGATAGTCCACAACTTCGTGCATCAAGTATGACCTTTGACTTGATAGTTCTGTGATTACATGTATATTTTTGTCTTGAACACTTATATATTTGCTCATCCTGCCTAAAATTACAAAAGTATAACGGTTATATGTTAACAGTTGGCTTATTTTCTGATGAGTTCTGAGGACTTTACCTTCAAAGGCTTTGGGTTAAAAAAGCAGGACTAAGAGTATTTGTAGTGCAGATTTTGTCAGAGTAGGAGGTATCTTTTATCAGTATTGCACAAACGAGGGAGAGATGCTGAGGGCTTTCCCTTAAAATAGTTGTACGATAATAGTTTAAGGACGCTATATCCTTCTGAAGTTGAAGCTGAAAACATTAAGGATGCAAGTGACGCCAAGAATTTTGTATGGTTCAGAGTGTTGTGAAACCAAGAAGCAATACATTAAAAATAAAAGTTTATCAAAAGAAAAATTGATTGGTGTGCTGTCATTCAAGTAAGAATAGAATAAGGGTTTGCATCAAGTCAATATGATAAGACAAGGTGGAGGTAAACATAAATTTGCAGGGGAGAATTAGCGTGAGGATTTTTGTCGGCCAGCATTCCTAAGTTGTCATGGAAGAGGAAGGCATAAACTAGAAACATACTATTCGTGCACTGCAAGACCAGACAAGTTAGTCCTTTGCCTCGCTGCGGCTGCATCTGTCTTTTAAGTTGAGTCATCTCCTCAAATGGCTCCTCTTGTTCTACAATATTCCAAACTGCAGGTCTGAAATTCTTCTTGGAACCAGTTGATTCCTGAGCCATTTGCTTTCTTCTCTCTGTTGACCCTTGCCTGCTACTAGAGCAAGTAAAAGAAGTTACAGTAAATGAAGTTAGAGAACCACAGGTTTTGGCTGATCTGACACCTTTGTCTGCCTATGCTTATTGACACTCATGAAGAATGGATAAAGTTTCTTTGAATTAAAGACACCCATGCTTGGAAGAAGGATTTCCTACGATGAGCATTTTCTTGAAATGCATTATATAAGAGTACCTATTCCACCAACAGCGAAGAGCTAGCTCAATCGCTAAGTAAAAAGGGAAGCAGCTCTTTTCTATATTTTTTTGATGTTTGGGACATTTCGAATTAATTTGTGACGGCGAGGATGCGGATGATGACGATTGGAAGTTTTGAGTAGCAAGATCTAGCTTGGGTTGATTTGTCGTGCAACGACATTTTGTTTGGCTTGGAGGGGAGGGTGTGTTCCTGGGGGTTGGGGTGGTGATGGGGGGGGGGGGGGGGTGAGATCTGCTCTACTTATGCCACTGAGTTCTGTCATTCTTTAACAGATTCTAATGATACATCTCACTTCTCCAACCAGATGAAGAAATTCTGGTAATGTTTTCAAGTAGCAATGGATTAGGACATCTCGACATATCAGGGTAATCCCCCCCTTCCTCTCCCCTCCTGCCCCGGGCAAGCTGGACTAGTGGGTTTGCAGTGCAGATATATCATTGCCAGTTGAGGAAGAGAGTTCGTTACAATATCCAAAATGAACTGGTTCAGACAGATATGGATGACAAGACTGTGAAGTTACAGAAAATTTGAAAGATAAATGCACCTTAATTGGCCCTCTTGTTCTAAGAGTTTGATGCGGTAGCATGGCCTAATGATTTTGAAAATGATGAAGGTCGATTTTGAGCATATGAAGGATAGACTGAGCAGATAGGAAGGATAAAGCCTATCTTCCATCAGAAGTTGATTGCCGGGTCTTTTTCTGGTCGTGTATATATTTTTCAGTTTCGGTAGGATGATCATTCCAAGGACTTCCTTACATACATAGCGGGCATTTCCAGAATTCGCAATCATTTATATTAACTTTAGTTGCCATGCATAGTACAATGTCTGCTTGAGATGTCAAGAGCGTCTTATGGTTCGAGGAACTGTATTTTGTAATTTTTGTTGATCAACATTTTAGTTGGTTTTCATAGCTAGTTGATAGCGGAAGTAGTCATCCTGCTCAACTCAGTTTTCGTTCAAGCTAGGTTTGTTATTATTTCCGGTCACTACTGGTCTAGATCTGACTGTCTGAGTTTAAATATATGTCTGCAAATTGATTTTTAAGAATGAGTTTGAGAATTTGCTGACAACAATAATGATTGTAGAAAGTAAAGTTAGAAGTCGATGTAGAAATAAGCAAAGTAATAGAGGTGGATAAAGAATGAGCAATAACCTTACTTTGGCTTCTTGCATTTCATTTCTAAAGTGAGGCATCATAAAGTTCTACAGGAGCAGGACTTCGTGGATTGCAGGGCTGTACAAAATCTTCCTGTAGCTGGTGCACCCAAAAAATGGTAACTCACGGTTACGTTCATTTGAGATACGAGTTAATTCCCTGTGATTAGGAATAGGTTTTAGTTGGGCTCTTTTTAAGGTTATATCACAGGAGGAACACCATTAAAGAGGAACTTTTAACTCCCTTTCAGGACCGTCCTGCTCTTTAGAAGTTGGCATAAGAGCAGTAGACGAAAGAGCTGTAGGGGTCCTTTGAGCTTAGACGCCCATCTTTTTTGAGGGGGATGGAACAGCCGGTCAGTGGTCCTGCCTCTAAGGGGCTGTGTTTTCTTTTTCAATCTTTTTTCCATAGAGAATTGCTCTCTCGCCCATTGAGATTTCTTACCACCCTTATCCCTTCAGGTTAGTCGCAGTTTGGACTGTTAGGCAGAAGGTTTTATAGTTTCTGAGGACTAATAGGTTCGCGTACTAGACTCATAAAAATTAAAGAGAATGGATTGTCATAAACGAAAAGGCGCAACTTGGCCCTAGATTAGTAGAAGTAAGCACCTGAGTTAGCGTAATCTACCCTGCTAATGTATCGTATATTAGGATAGAGATAGTAGGCAAGCTAGTTAGAGGCTTTCTTTTTTTCAGATGTATTAATGTCGTCATCAAACTCATTTACCACTAAACCTTCTAGAAATATAGATATACAAGGAAAAAACTACCTCAATCCCAATCAAGGCATTGGTAATCTACTTGCTGCCACTCCATTCACCTGGTCTGGAGCTATAACGTACTAATATGTATTCATGTCGTTTGGACTTCAAGTGGAGCCACATACTGAAAGGCCATGGTCGACTCACTCAGCAAGATCAATCCCATTGTCACATCCTATATCATCTTGCTCATATTGGTCGAACCCCTTCTGTAAACCCCTTCTTTCTATTCCATTACCGCATCCACGCTTAACAAGATACAGTATGGCATGAAGCAATAAAGATTGTGGACGTATTGATGCTCTCCGAATATTGATGGTTCTATCTTCACTCTATCACTAGGGACAAATCCCCAGGAAAGACTTTCTTTCTTTCTTTTTCTTTTTCTCTTTTTGCTTTCCCGTTGAGATTGGGTTTCTCTTTTCATTGATTGCTAGATAAAGCCCTGGTTCTATCTTAGGAAGCAGGTTTTCATTTTCCCCATGAGTGGTCGTCTTAATGCTAAGTTGAGGTTTTGTATGACTTTTCAGATCTCCAATTGCATTACTGAGAATAAGAACGTAAGAAAACAACTACACACAAACATAGCTCGCCCTATTGGTGGACCTGGCCTAGCCGAGCGACCAGTCAACAGTTCCTTCATTTTACTGTTGTAGGACGTATCGACTTTCTTTTTCTGTCTTTCTTTGCATATTCTCAGTCCCCGACCTAGTTGCTCTTATTGGAAGTTAAAAGCATGAAGAAATTCAGTCAGAGCTAATAGAGAATCGGAATGTCAACAAGATATATATTCACCTGTAGTTTTCATCTGCCGTGGCCTCTCTTCCCTCAGCTTCCTATTCCCCAACTGTGACTATTAGGTGTGTGCCTTTGCACTAAAAAAAGGGCTAAAATAGCCAGTCGTATTAGAAGAGTTTTATTCCTTTGGTTTATGCTGAGGGTACACCACTTTCCGGTACTTGGCTTTCTTTCTTCTTATGGGAAAGTATCTTGAGAACATGCATGTGGCCCCCCGCCTTCATTGAGTAGGTGAAAAAGGCTTTTGAAATTGACATCGTTCCAATAACTTGTATAGAAGAGAAGAAAGTTAGGAAAGATTAATTAAGGGGATCAGATTGGAAAGAGGAACGAGTAGGGAAGACATTTACCCCGTCTGCCCATGGAGAATGGAGTGAAGTAGGGACCTAGTGACCTTGACACCTTCATCACCCTTTATTAAGCTCTTCAGTGCTTTCTGCTCTAACTTCTACCACACCCCCACCTAAGCACTCCATTTTCGACAAGACAAGAAAGTCTTCGTTGAAGGGTTAATGAGTTGAACCAAGAAAAGATTCACTGATTGGCTATAGAATGATGCGAGCCCCCTTCAGTAACTTTTTAAAACATAGGCGAGAGAATTCCTCTATCTATAGGTGTACGATTTATCCCCTTGAAATCGATATAATAATCTTTTTGCTAATTTGTTCAGTCAGAAGTGATCGTATCAATAGCTGTCCACTACGTGCAGTTGTCAAAAAGCCACTGATCACATTCGAGAATGGCTCATCTATTTTCATTCCCTGCCCCTTTGGCATACTGCTATGGCCACAACAAAGATTGCTTTCTTGTGGTACCTCTCATTTGATATTTTTGCTGTTGAGCCCCTAGCTAAATGAGTTAATGTGGCTCACAGGCTGTAAAAAGTGCATCCACCAAAAGGTGACAATAATTCAGTTCCTTAGTTTAAGAGCTTATGGAGATCTGTTAATTATGTAAGCAAGCAGCGACCTCAATTCTTTAACACAGTGGTTTCTTGTGTCCCTATAACTTGACAAAGAGAGAAGAAATTTCTTTCATACTTGATCAAAGAAATGAAGTGCCCCATGATTCGACCAGTTTACCTGAAAAGTGAGTTTTGGTTGATCACCGGAGGTTGGGATGCAAAGGTATAGTTATTGGGCCTGTGTGTGCTCTTTCAGGGGCAAAGCCTCTATTCTCCTTTCTTTTCCTTCATTTTAATTCGATGGAAAGTGATAATCCTGAACCCTTTTGCTACCTCTTTAAACGAATTCCTGCTTGAAACGATCAGTCATCTACTCTTTGCAACTTTTTTGTTACCTTTTTTTATTCTGGTCAAGAAATAGCAGACTTATTGCTTCTTTCATTCTAAACAGTTATGTTGTTACCATGATACTATAAGTACTTGAGACCTGATGATGGTTCTAAAACTATGTAGCTAGGCTCTGTGTCATCAATTTGCTACGAGGGAGAAGCACTTGACCGTAAAGCCTTTTCCCGATCAAGAACTTTGTGTTTATTTTAATATTACATGAATTAGGGTCTAATATATATAGGCAAACATACACGGGCACACACGCGCGCGCACACACGCACATAAGTATTACTTGAAAATTCAACAGTTATAATTTACTTTCAACAACGATCAGTCTTAGGCAACCAAGCTGAGCACATTGATGTGCTGCTTTGTTGCTTTGAAATATCATAGTTACTCTTTGCTAGACAACAGGAGCATAATAATAAGAGAAGTGGTTTGTATTATTATGCTCCTCTTGTCTTTGATATTGGCCTGATCTTGTTTTCGGTGTTCTAAGATAGCTCAGTTGCTAGAGCTTCACTCTTCTTAGATGTCAAATTGAAGTATATGTTAGGATACGATCACAAAGATATATGTGCATACATGATTTGACTCAAAGACGTAGGGTACATATTATGAGTATGAAATGGTGTAACTTGCTACGTTTAGGTTTCTGCTTCAACGTTCGCATACATGTGTTGAATATTGAAGTGTATCTTGTCTTGTTTACGTGTCTGACAGCTTCAATCCTATTGATTCCTACATATGGTTTGAGTTATATGGATCACCATCTGATCGGGATGTCGACCTGATTGGTAGTGTATGTAGATTCTTATGCCTTTCTTCTCTAGCTCTTGATGCCTTCTTCATTTCTTGCTCCTGTACTATGTCTTTAGCATAGCTGGAGCTAGTTTGTCATTGTTAGTTAATACTAGTGAAGCAAATTATTTGCAGGTTATTCAGTCATGGTATGTCATGGGCCGGTTGGGTGCTTTTAACTCATCTAATTTACAGGTAAAATTATGTTCTTTCTATCAGTTATGCTCAATCAGTTATTTGCTCATTACTTATCTGTGTTCTTGATTTGTATGCAAAAATTATTAGAAAACCCCTAATGAAAATTTCCACTCTCTGAAACCGAAGAAAACCCTTGTTTATCTGGAAAATAAACGGGACAAAGTTTTAATTCAGAACCCAAACCAATTGGTGTCTCTTTTTACTGAGAGGAAAAAAGCGTATGAACGACGATACCTCTAGGCATTTTTTGTTTCTTTCACTCAAAAAGTTATGTTCTGTCATCTGCTCATGCACGGAGTGGAGAAGTTTTATCTTTATGCCTATTCTGCTATTATATCCTGCCCTTATTCTTTCCTTGTGTCTAGTAAAACTCCATCCACTTGACATTTGTTGCTCATTTAATTTTGTCACAGAAAAACTCATATGCATGTTTCTTGCACTTGGAAAATATTGAACCACTATGAGAGGACGAGTAGAAATCCGTTTTTATTTTATAGGAAAATCCATTGGAACGATTTTGCGATTTATTTAAAAGAATATGCACCTTTTTGACTAATCATTACTTCACTGTACATTCACTGTACATTTACATCTTGACTAAGGACAACTGAAAGTTATCGAAGATGTTGACAGTAAAACTCAAGTTGACAGTAAAACTCAAGTGTAGCTATCTGGTACTCCGATAAACAATATGACAGGTGCAATTTCTCTGTTTATGTAACATACTCTTTTACGTGTAACTAAATGATAATGGTCGTTTAAGCAGTTGAACGGCATTCAACTCAGTGAATTTTCTGAATTACGTAGGCTGGCTCCGTGTCTGGTTCTGTTTACTCTGGATATGTACCTTATGCACCACTTTCTTTTTCAAAAAGTGACTGGAAAGAGGGGGTTATTGGCTTTGCTGCATAACTTTTTGTCTGCTCTAATGGTGTATATAGTTTATAATTGACTCAGAAAAAATTGGAAGTGGATTTTCAGATACCCCAATATCTGTGTCCTATGATTTGGAGCTTTCTTTGTTTTACATGATCTGTTTGTTACTTCATTTATCGTTCTGAGACTTGTTACATTGATGAAGCTAATGTGGCGTTAAAACATTGCAGTTGGGTAATTCGTCAATGGATTACGACCCGCTCTATGATGCAGACAAGGGTTTTAACGTGATGCCATCGTCATTCCATGATATTGGTGATGTTGAGTTTCAGGACAGTTGGGGTCGATTTTGGTACTCAGTTTTGAACCGACTCCAATGACAATCACTAATATGACATCCTTTCATTGGGATTTCTCTTAAAACTGATTCACTCACTGTTATGGAATGTTCAACAGGGTAGACCTTGGTACCTCTGATTTCTTCGCCATTGATGTACTCCTTAACTGCCTAACTGTGTTGAGTTCAGAGTAAGCCATTCTTCCTGATCGCAGATGCTTTTTACTTTGATGAATAACTCAGCCTACTAGTCATGCCATTGTCCCATTATTCTACAAGTAACTAACGCTCTCTACTTTCTTTATTGGGCAGATACTTGGGCATTCAGCAGGTAGTTTTTGGTGGTCGCCGCTTAGGTGATTGGGAAGAGGGAATGAGAAGTTCCGATGACGGGTACAAGAATTTCAAGATCTGATATGAGAGTGAATTTTCAGATTGTTTATGCTACAATCATTGTAAAATCCACAGTTTGTCTAACATAATATATCTTCGCTCTTTGATTTCTTGTGTAAGATATCTGTTACGATTTGATAAGGGTGCAACTTGGGTGGGTGGGGTTGATTTATACCCAACTCGAGAAAGCTCATTTGTTTTAAAAACCCACGAGCTTAAATAAATAAATCAATTGGGTTGGGTTAGATGGGTTTATTTGGGTTTCAATGGGATGATTAAAACAAAGAATTCTTAATTTTTTTTTCGAAACAAGAAAAAAGGGTGGTGGTGGCCGACAGTGGCAACAGGTAGCGGTGGCTGTAGACGAAGGTGGAGATGGTTGCTGGCAAGGGTCGCAACAGGCGACGGTTGGAGGTAGCTGTTGGCTATCACGGTGAATAGAGAAGGTGGTTGCAGCCGGCGGTGGAGGCTACCTGTGGCGGACGACATGTGGTGGTTCACAATCTGAGTTTGTATCCAAATGAGTTTGAAAAGCTCAAGCCAACAAAACTCATTATGATACGAATTCAATTCATCCTAACCCCTTTTATCATTAAGTAGGTTGGGTTGGGTAGAAGTCCATATTATCTTAAATTGGGTTGGGTGAACCCATAAAACTCAACCTAAAGCCGTGGCCCTAGTTCCGAAGAAAGTAATAAGACTTTCTAGATTTTTATCTCTAGAGCAAACCTGGATATAACAAGCATAAGCAAATATGGTAGCAAGCACCACAATGATGAGAGAAGGTGCAACATAAGGAATTGCCAATAGACAACTAACTCGTCTATTCTACAAAAGACAACGTGCCCATCATGAGAAATTGCATGACACTGAAATTAAAGTTTCTCAAGCAAAAACCAACTTGGTGCTTGTAATCTTTACTAGTCTACTAAAACATACTTATGACTACCCTAAATAAGGGAACTCCAAAGAAGATGATTCTGATAAAGGAGTGAACTGATGGCAGTGACATCAGGATCCCTGGGTGACTCTGAGGTATAAAAATCCGATTCGATGAGAGCCTCCTTTGCAATCTTGATTGCCTCACAAGTACTGCCAAGACAGTCATGCTTAAATACTGCCAGGTTCAGCATGACTCCTAATGTCAGGTAATGGTTTGCGGCGAGCTCCGCTGTGGCAATACCGCGAGCGGCCTCATAGTCGGCAGCAGCCTTCTCGACCGCCTCGTCTCTCTCCTTCCCGTTCAAGAACTCGGCCATGTACCGGCGGAAGTCGGCCCTCATCATCACGCAGTGCGCCTTGGACTCGGGACTCGTGGCACGCGGGATGACGGTGTCCACCAGCCTTGAAGCCGTGTCGCAGGTCTCCAACAGCTCGGCCTTGAGCTTAGAACAGTACTCTTTCACGAGGTCGCCGTTGCCATTGTCCATCACCCCGAGCAGTGCTTCTCGTTTGAGTGCGACCACCTTCTCGTAGGCTCCGGAGAAGAGGAGGCGCTCCTCCTTGGTCAGCTCCTCCTCGGAGGCCAAGCCCACCACTAGCTCGGCCATAAACTTGGCCATGTCGCCGAATCGCTCTGCTTCGGATGCAAGTTTGGCCATGAAAACATGGTTGCATCTCTTCTGGTTATCCATCATGGGGATGAGAATGGGGTTGCTGCTGAGAAGAAAGGGGTTCCACCTGAAAGACAGTCCTCGCTCCTTTATATAGACACCTTATGGCGGTATCCTTAATCCTTTAGGATACTGTTAGAAGTTGGTTCTCCGTTTCTTGAAAATACAGCAACAAAGAGCCTTTGAAATTTTTGGGGTAACTTGCAACGATGCATGGTCCGTTATGGTTGGGCCTAATGTTTTGTAGGTCCTTGTAGTCTGACTTGTTTCGTTTTCGACCTTTATTTATGCTTCAATTTTCTTATTTCTGCCTTAAGCCCCTGTGTTATATGACGTCATTTATTTAAGAGAAAACAAACTTCGCTGTAAAAATACATTTTTCTTGAATTTCTTTTTGTTTATGTAGAATTGCACCCATCTCGCGCTAGGAGCAAAGGCCATTGGCCACGTCACTTTTATAAAAACACCACAAATGAAATCTAATTATATATATATATATATATATATATATATATATGAAAGCCGAAACTGAGAGAATGTTGCTAAGTTATCGCTTACTTAGACAATTTCTTACTTCGCCATCTGGACTTTCTTATTTTGAATTTTTAAAATATTTTAAATTTACTTACATTTATAATAATGATTTGGATCTCTCTCTCTCTCTCTCTCTCTCTCTCTCTCTCTCTCTCACACACACACACACACACACAATTTGATTTGAATTCATTCTTTCCATTTAAAATTCAACAAATTATATAAATTTACATTTCTCTCTCTTCTATATCATCATGCCCCACTCAAAAATTTTATTTATATCTTTACAATTCCATTAATTCCTAGATTTTGACGATTCTCTGTATATTCCTTTTTAATCTTAAATCCTTTTTATTGTTTAGGAAAATACAATAATCTTGATCAACTTTTCTCTTAAACCACCATAATCTCCTTCCTTTTATTTCATTACCATTTTATATATTGTTTACTCTTTCATTTTTTTAATTATTTATTATGTATTGTTACTCTTTTCTTGGCAGTCTTGAGTAATATAACATCAACACACGAGTTATTATTTTTAGTATTATCACTGCAATTACTATTAGTTAGAAGAGACTATTTCTCTTATTTCATACACTATTTTTCATCTTCATTAGTCACTAAAAACTAACAATTATTACTCAAGTTCATTTTTAATGATAAAATTTGATAGGAGAACTCATATAAAAAGGTAAAAATAATTTTTTAATTATCTTATTGTCACCACTAATTTTTTAATTATAATTAGGCATACAAATAAGAGATCTCTCAATAAGTATTTTGATAGTTGATGCTCTCATGTGCAACGCACGGGATCAAAACTAGTTAAGACTAATACCAAATTTGTGTCCTAATATATCACTTTAAGACAGCTTAAGTACTTGATGTTTAAAAGTACAAAATCAGTACTTAAATTACCATTTTTGAACCCAATCAGTCTGACGGCCAATGGGAGCTTGATGGTACTAGAAAGCCCATGCTAGGGCTAGGACTAGGAGTGTCATTGTATAATATAAATGTCCACGTGGCCCATTTCTCCGTCTTCATCCTCATCTCTACCCCACCCCTGCCTTACCCCACCCTCCCCTCCTCACAAACCATCTACACCACTACCCTTATCACTGCATCCCCACTAAACCAATCGCCTAAAAGAATTGTAGTTGGTTAGGCTAAGAATGTGACACCTATTCTTCTTCTTTCTCAACATCTGAGTTAATGGTTATTCGTCTTCGATTCATTTGATTTTCCAGTCAACTTTATTGTCGTTATTTTTTCACTGCCACCACTACTGCCATATGAACCATCACCGTCATTAGCTTCACCCTTGTCGTAGACACCACTACCATACCAACACAGTGATACCCACCACCGTACCCATGATCCCCAAATCCAATTTACCCCCGTATAGCAAGATTCAGAACTTGCTACCATCAAACAATAGGCCATGTCTCAGTAAAACGCCATAGTTGCTATAATTGGTGAGCGTGGCCAGTGAATCTGATCGCAGTAATCAGTGTGGTGTGCATGTGTTACTTTGTCTGTGGGGTGTGCATGTAATAACGTGTGTGTGTTTGGGAGGGGGGCTGTGGTATGGGGTATGTGTGCAACTGTGTGTGCCGGGGTAACTCAATGCGTGTGCTTGTTTGTGTGATAACCGTGTGTGTGGTGCTGGGAGTGTTGGTTTCCCGAAAGTGAGTAGTTATAAAGAATTAATTGGTCAATAGGATATAGCAGAGAGAAAAACTTGTTGATTCCACAAGTCTTTTTGCCGTGAGAATAATTATATGTGCCTGCGCGCGCGCGTGTTGTATTAATTTCTAGTGTGGTATGGGTGCCACTATATATGTGTGTGCGCATGCGTGTGAGTGTGTGCGTATGTATTTGTGTGTGTAGGATGAGAGGTCTTGTATTTGTGCGTCTAACTATGGGATGTGTGTGTGAAGAGGGAGGGGGGCTCTAGAAAATACTAGAGCACACACACACACATAGAGAGATTATTACCAGAGTCGGTGTAACCTTGATTCTTTTTCTTTTTCAGATTGTCATTCCATTTCATCAAATTCGGAATGAAGGTTATAACATTTTTTTCATAATAACAGTCCTACCCCTGGACTTTTGAACAGCAACCAGATTCATTTAGCCGTCGGACTGATTTGGTTGGTACTTTTTAAACACTGAGTTCTTAAGTTGTACTTTAGGGAAAAAATTTGGCATTAGCCGTGAAATTAATCTCAAAGAATTCAACTTTGCTCTCCAAGATGTTAATATTTTATTTTTATTTTTTTCCAATTTGGTGAAGCCATAAATTATTATAGGAATTTAAAGACCAAATAGGAAATAGAGCTTAAAAGAAGGACAAAAGCAACGTAAGTAAACCTTAAGGACCTTATGGAAATTAGACCCAAGTTTAGAGACCACTTTTGTAATTTATACTTCCTTTATCGTATAAACTATCCTTTCTTTGTTTAATTCAGGTTGCATGCAATAGCACAGTTTCTCTGTCTTAAGGATGATAAAGTCACCGATCTAAAAAAGATTCAATCAAGTCTGTTACTAGATAACTTGGCTCCGATTTTCATTGTAGACCCCAACTGCCCCTTATGGTCAAATTAAGATATAAATTTTGCATGTGATGAGGTCTATTCTACTAGCTGTGACTCTGAGGTTGTAGTCAGCGAAAGATGCAAAGATTAACAATTTTGACTCACCGAACAACAATATCTTAATGTGGTAAATAAATTTTTATTCTGGATCCATTTTGATGAGCTTTTTATCATGTAGATTATATGAAACGATTGAGGACTTCAAAACCTTATAAAAGTTAGTTTTAACGGGGAATTTTGGAAAATTAGGTTATGTTGAGAGATTGACGACTCTTAGATAGCTCGATTAGAATAGTAGACCGACGCATTAGTCAGCAAAAGATGATAAATTTAGCTTGAGACAATATAGGCTCATGGTACTTATTCAATAGTTTTATTTATTTTGATTAGCATTTTGTTGGATAAATTAACTTACTATCTAAACTAAGTTGTGTGTAGTATAAATAGAAAGCTTTGGCCATGAGGTTATTTATGTTCTGCCAAAAGATTAGTCTGACCATAAGTTTTAGCTGTGGCGGCCAATGTACTAATGAATCTAATCAATCTGAGTTGTAATATTAAGTATCTAATCAATCTGAGTTGTAATAGTGAATTTAATATCAAGTATAGAAGCTTGTTTCTTTGTGGGAAAATTAGGAAATGAGGGATTTTGAGATTAAATATTAGTGGAAGGTGAGATTTTTGTGTAAACTTAAGAAAAAATGGCTTTTGTTTCGGAAATTTCTGAACCGGGGGGGGGGCGCTTAAAAATAATGGGTTTTTTTAGAACTTCATTTTTTGTCTACACAAACTATTTCATTAGAATTTCATGTTTTGTCTACACAAACTACCCCTCCACCATCTTCCCCTCTAAATAAAATTATCACTCTGCAGGACGTACATGCCCCCCCCCCCCCCGGCGTCCTTCCACCCCTGCCCAACAACCCACCCAAGTCCCACGTTAGATTTTCCCAAACCCCCCCCCCCCCACAAACACACGCACCCCGCAGACACACAAAGCACAAATCAAATTTCCTCTATCCCCCACTCCCCAACACATACATCGGGACATTGAGGATTAGGTTAGGGGATTTGTGGAGGTTGAAGATGGCGGTGGAGATTAAGGGAGGGGAGAAAATTTTCTTGCCAACTGTTTGATGGAATGCTGCTGAGAAGAAAGTTCAAATGGTGATGTTGGTGCTATGCAACTTGCAGAAAATGGTGTTATTCATTTTTTTTTTCTGAAACCAACTTTTGATTTGTGTTGTCTTTTCCAGTAGTGTGGCAATAGAGGAGTCGAGGTGGCTATAGGGGTAATGATGGTGCTAGGTAAGGGGGTGATGGCCGATACTGCTTAAAGTGAAAAAAACGAAAAAATGAAAAATCTCTGAAAAAGTAATTGATGAAAATTTTGCCCTAGTTAAACCCTATGTGCCTTGCACCCAAGGGCTTAATAGGCTTTGTATTAATGGATGGCAGCATATGGATTTGGTTGGCGTAACTGATGAGTTCAATGACCATTTTGACACAATTGTGAGTCCAGTGATTAAATTGATATTTTGGATAAAGTGCAATTGTTATTCACACATATCACTCGATCTTATAATTATCAGTGACATAGTTAAAGCTAATTTAGCATAAGTAATGCTAAGTTAAGAATTAACTTCTTCTGTGAAGTTAGTGACATTTATAACAAGAAATTGGAATATTTCCATCAAAAGCCTCTGTGATCTTCATTTCTTGGGTAGAATAGACGTGTCAACAGGCAATGTACACCATTACACTAAGTTATAAATGACAAAATGAAAAAACAAAAGAAATAGATCTTGAAGTGATTGGTCGACTCATCATATTGAGCAATCAAAATGTTTTTCAATTCATACATGCTCTCATACTTGCAAAGGATATTATATGTCTTGGATTCTTCTGTGTCGATATCCTTAGAATCTCCCCATGTGATTCCCCTTGCATTATAGTTATGCTAAGATCAACTCTATTTGCATTTTTGGTCTGGGGGCTCTCTATGACTCTACTCTCCTCGTGATATTATTTACTTGTCTTTATACATTTTATTGCATGAACAATATCATCTACATGCATTTGTTTAGGAGTTCCGGTGCGATGTCCCTCTTACAACAATCATGGTAGTGTGTTGTCTCTGTGTTTTTTTGTTTTTACCTAAGGGTGCCTTGAGGTCCTGTAATACCCAGAACTTTGGGAATGGGTTAAAATGACTATCGGAGACCCAAAAAATAAACGGGCATTAAAGTTGAGTAATGCTCAGGTATTGGTAGTGCATAAGAGCTTAAAATGATTTCGGGGCAAAAATGTAATTTTTAAAATTTTTGGGGCATTTTCGTAATTTTGGGAAACTTTGGAGGCATAAATCTAAATTACAGTTTTAGTGATGAAAAATGATGAAGTGAGTGATAGTATATGTTTTAGTGACATTTAGTTAAATTAATAAGGATTAGAAAATTTTGGGGGGCTTAAATATGAATTTGGGGGGGGCTATTTTGCAAATATGGAAACTTGAGGGGTTGATTTGCAATTCTTGAAAGTATGCATTATGTGTCAAACTTTGAGGATGAGTTGGTATAAGAGTTTTGCAACGGAAGAAAAATACGTATACGCTATAAGTGATAGGATATCCGAAAGTATATTTCGAGGACGAAATTTTTATAAGGTCCCACAGCTTCCGGTCCCACAGATACCGAAGGATAACTATTTAACTTTCATATCGTAATGCCAAACTTAAATCTGTCAAGTTATCACTCGTGCTCTAACCACAACCAAACCTCGAGATGAGAGTACATTAGGTAAATTTACCAAATAAATGTGACTATCTATAAGAGGTTATTGGACCCTACAGAGGTAGCAAATTGGATTGGCAAAGTTGAGGAAATTTTGATCAACTGATAATATAAATTTTTAGGAACTGTAAGTGAAATGATGAAAGATTGAATTTTTTGTGTATAAACTAAAAGGGGAGACCGATCAGTGGTTGAAAATGGTAGCGAAAAGTCCGACTCATCAACAATTGATTGATGTCACTGGGGAATAGTGTAGGGAGTTATTACTCAACAGGTATTTTTAAGAGATTTCATGAACCAATATTAAGGGAGTTTGTCAATGTGAGGCAAGAAGACTAAGAGTCGATAGACGAGGTTGAGATGCAATTTTGTTGCCCCACCAGAATTGTGGTAAGGATGTTATTGACGAAGGCAGGTAGTTGCCGGAAGTCTAAGTGGGGGCTTAACCTGGACTGAGAGATGAGGTAATCTCGGCTCGATTGGCGAGCTATATGGAATATCTTTATTGAATATGTGTTTTGGAACAATTTAAGTTTGACTATAGCGGAAAAGTCATTTTGATGATTTAAGTGTAACGGGGGGTATTTTGGTAATTTTACATATAAGAGGTATTTCGAGGTGAATTCACATGCAGTGAGATTGATTGAGTGATTTCACTTGCGGGAAGGCTGTTTTTGTGATTCAAGTGTGAGAAGGGGTAATTTGGTGATTTGCCACCCTGAGGGGGGTATTTTGGTAATTTGACCTAACAATTGTATTTTTTGGGTAAAATTGTGTACGGTAAGGTTGTTATAGTGATTCTACTTACGAGAAGACCATTTTGGTGATTTAAGTCCAAGAGGGGCATTTTTGTAATTTTACACCTAAGGGCATTTTGATAATTTTATATACGCGATGAAGGAGGTTCAGTTTGGAAGTACGTGTGAGTTCGTATTAAGTTATAATATTGTACATTAGGCTGTGTTCTAATGATTTGATTATTCTGTTTAGGGTAAGGCTAAAAACTTTCCAGTTAGGATAATCTAGCTGCAGATCCAGGTAAGAGATTCTATCTGAACCCTGGGCAAGGACTTTCGTCTGAACCCTTATTTTGATAACCCGTACTCGTAAGTACTCCGTTGATTTACTTATGACTAATGTCGAACTCTAAATTATGTATTAATAGCATCATGTTATTGCCCAGAAAACCCTAATATTGAACTAGAATCGATTACTTGGAAATCTTGTGATACTCGTCTATTATTGCATGCTGAGAAAATTTTGATAATTGTTTGTATTTGTTCTTCTGAATTGTTGTGCTTAAACTCAATAACTACTCGCAATCGTTTTTGCTGTTATTTGTGATTTTTCTTCTGGAATTTTGAATGACGACATATCTCAATTTGTTTATTGTTATTGAAATACGATTTAATTTCGGTGATTTGAGCTTATGTTAATGCTCATTGATATTGTTGATTTTTCTGTTATGACCTAGGTATCCGTTTTGTGGGGAGATGATATAAGGTTGGATTGTTACTGCTTCTTACGGGGAAGCATGCTAGTTTCTTGACCGATGAAGAGGACTAGTAATTATATTATGGTACATCATGCATGTGTACACTATGTTAGCTTGCCGGAATGGCATTGCAATCGCCCATGATCAATGTTGACTTTTGATTTTATCTGCAGTATATATTGTCGTGACTATTACGGAAATAATTATTATCTGAAATGATTTGTGCTTCTGTTGAAACCTGTTAAGAAATCTTCATGGTACTTTGGAAATGATGACTCTGGAAGTGAGCTTTTACTGATCGTTTGGGAACCGTCGTGATTGTTATTGTTATTTTGCTATCTATTTATGATGAATTTGATCATTTTGGAAATCATTGAGCTATTCAGATCGTTTGAAGTATTCGGAAATCACTGTCAGTTGGATTCTTTAAAATTGTTTTGTAATCTTTTTGTAGTCCTTGTACGACCTTACTGAGCTCTCGAAAGCTCACCATTCGTTTGATTCATTTCTGCAGGTTTTGGTCGACAATAGATTGCTCGGGAATGGGGCTTAGAGTCTGTGTGCGATTCCCGTGAGCCCATCACTACTGTATAGGAAGACCCCTGCGCGAGTCGGTACTGTTAATTAGTTCTTAAGAATTTGAATTGGGAAGGACCTAAGCTGTAATAGTTTGAGCTAAGTAGTTGTAATCTAGTATTTTGAAAAATCTGAGTTGATGTTGAATTAGATGATTTAGAATATGTGTTAGTTATCAAATTTGACAGGTTTAATGTGATCCGATAGGTTAACGACCCGGAAGTTTGGGGTGGCGAAACTCCAGATTTCCGGGGGCGTTACAGGTCCCCTTTTCCTGACAGTCATGATAATTTTTTCTTTCTTCATCTAGCCTACTTGTATTTTTACCTGGAGCCACACTGTGATTCCACTCTCATCATACAGTCATGATTGTTCCTGTCTTTATTCACCCAGTTCATTACGTTGTCAGTTTTGTCTGCATGCATTTTGTCTAGGGGCTCCTTATGATTCCTCTCTCTTGACATTCAGGACAATGTCTGTCTTTCTTCGTCTTAACCTAAGTCCTACGATTCTTCTACCTGCCTATGGTTCTTAAAAGAGTTTTTGAAAAGATAAAACAAATATAACAAGGAGAAAAAAAATGAGTTTTTCAAAGTTCGAGTTTTTTTTGTGATTCTCTAGCCCCATTTCCTATCCTTTATCAAATCTAGAAGATAGTCGACCTATTTTGCTCGTCACTCACCAACCAACTGCCGTTTGATATTGTTGGTTCGGCTTTGAGTGGCGCATGACCTCTGCTTTATAAACTCTAGAAGATATTCGACCTATCTTGTTCCATCACTCAATGATCAACTATTGATTAACATTGTTAGCTCTGGCATTGAGTGACTCATTCTCTTTCCTTCTCGACTCTAGAGAGAGTGTCAACCTATCCTATTCTTTCGCTCAATGACCAACTACCTTTGGGCATGATGGTTCTGGATTTTAATGACTCCTTTGTAGCTATTCTCGAGGTTTTCAAATGACCAGTCACTTTCACGTGTCGTTAGCTTTGGCTCTTAGATATGAATCTCTAGTGTTCCTAAGTGACCAGCCACATTCACATGTTGTTGGGTTTGGCTTTTAGGTTCGTTGTTTCCCATGTGACGAACGACCAGCCGCTTTCATGCTTTGCTGGCTCCGGCTCTTATTCATGTATCTATTGTGTCTGGATAACCAACTGTTTCCATGTGTGGTTGGCTCCAGTTTATAGATATGCTTCTTTCCTTGTACCTAAGCAACCAACCACTTTAAAGTGTTGTTGGTACCGACTCTTAGATATGAGTCCTTGGTGTTCCTAAGCAACCAACCGCTTCCAAGCGTTATTGGTTCCGACTCTTATAATCTTTATATCCAATATGTTTAAAAAACTAACATGATCGATCTGTTGGCTCCAGCACCTAGCTATGCTTCTTAATTACTTGTGGCTAAACGACCAACTGCTTTCACGACTTGTTGATTTCGACTCTTAGTCATGAGTTTTCAATACCCTAGACAACTAACAAGATCAATTTGTTAGCTCCGGCATGTAAGGGGTGCGTACTTTGTCTAGTAACTAATCGTTGTTAGTGTTGGCTTTGGCTCCAAATAAAGTCTATTTTTGGTATGTCTAGACGACCAACACGATTAATTTGTTGGCTCTCGCATCTAGATGTATGCCTTGTGCCTAAGCGACCAATCATTATTATTGTTGGCTCCAGCTCTTAGGCTGAGTTCCTCTTTAGTATCCATAGACGACCAACACAATCTATCTATTGGTTCCGGTATCTAGGGGTGCTCCTTTTGTCTAGCCACCAATCACATTCAAATGTTGTTGGCTTCGGCCTTAGATAAAGTTCATTCTCAGTTTACCTTTCGATGTTGCTTGACAACCAACCACTTCCAGGCGATGTTGGCTCTGGCTTTAAGTTATGTCTCTATCCATTTATCCAAACTATGTTGGTTTCATTCCTTTCCCATGGCTACGTAGGGAGCCTTACAATGGTCCTATCTTTCTTTTGTGTAAGTCCTTGCGTCACTGATAAGTTTTGGGGCCTTTTTCAAGTTTTTTCTATAAAAAATTGTTATTTTAGTGATGTTTGCTCGTAGGCGAGCTCCTTCACTTAGGGACTCTATAGACACCCTATTTTGTAAGCCTTTTATATTTTATTGTAGACTCTATTTATACGTTCAGGCCTTATTTTTAGGAATTTAAGTCTAGTAAGCCTAGTTTAGTTAGTCCAGTCCAATTAGCTAGTGCAGTCAGTTTGGGCTTAACTCATGTTAGAGTCTAGATAAAAGAAAGAATCTGGTAGTTGGTTAACCTTGACACGGATGTTTGCCTCGATTTTCAAATTTGTTACGTGTTTTTGAATTAAGACACAACTATATAGGACAAGAGGCAATAAGTGATACCGAGTTTAAAAGGTATGAATGATTAGAATATAGAACGCATTTGAAACAACGAAGAGAAGCATACGATGAAGTCAAAACAAGTGGGGAGACAAGTAATAGACGAAAGAAGAACATGAACGACATATAAGACCTGATCCAACATTTTGTATTAAGAGAAACTAATGGAATGAAATATCACTCTACCAAGTGACGCGTGATATTGACTTGAATAAAAGATAATGAATAATACTTGATTTTTTTTTATCTTTTAATTAACTTCACTTCTTCGCATGATGAGTCTCAAAGCAATGCTAATGCAAAAGAATTGGGGATGCTAATTTGTCAATTTTAAATTGAGGCATCGTAAGAAACACTCATATATAAACGAAATGTGCCTTTTTCTACATAAGCCCTTGTTTAACATTTGTTGGCCAAATATCCAAAACCTTCAAGATGCCCGCCCCAACAAAGTTCATCTGCGTAAGTTTATCTTTGAGATGGCTTTTAAGGATGAAAAATTTGCTAAATAAAACTTTCAGCCTGTAATTCAGACATGTTTGTAAGTAATTTCTCCTTTTAGTAGAAGCTTGGATTAAAAAAAAAGAATTCTTTTTTTAAAAAATAAAAATAAAAACTGCCACGATAAAACCGTCATCTTTTTGTTGTTTGCAACATAGGTTATCTAGTTTACAGAAGGTTTCCTTTCTCAAAGGTTATTCTTTGTTTAAATAGAGTTTACTTGTTTCTTTTTGTTGTGATGCTCTTCTACAATGGAAAAGTACTATAATCTCAGCATTATGCATATCCTTGCAACACGCAAAATTAATCATGTCAATCCATGCAGGAAATATATTGGCAGCAACACAAGTTGTGACAACCACTTGTTTAGTAATATTTTTGTAAAAAAACTATTAGTGACAACTATAGCGGCCTAATTATTATTATTATTATTATTATTTTATCATTAACTGAATATCAATTCCAAACTCTATGATCACTGATTGTCGCCCTTCAAGCGGATTGTTATTAAAGAAGATCCTATGACCAAAGACCAGTTGGTAATTTTTTTAGTTATGTAATATGTATTTATGATTTATATCTCTTCTTCTCACTCATGATATCACTGATTCCATGCATCTTGTCTATAGATGATAAACGAAAATTAGTTGTGCACCATGCTTGCCGAATTTTTTAAAGGCCCTGGATCGAAGCAGTCAAAGGAACAAGTAACATATTTGAATGAGTTAATTACACCAATGTCTCAGAGATTAAGGTAACATTACACACGTCTTTATTAGTTTAGACAAATATTTGTGACATGTTTTAACTTTATTGCCCATAACTTGGGAAGTTTCGTCTTGAACTACCCTTGACGGCCTCTCTTTCATGTCGCACCGCCACCATCACCGCGCCTGGCATTGCCATCTTCCACCCTCCTGACTGATTTCAGGTGGAAATTTTGTGAGATTGGGTCTTGAAGTTGGAGTCATATTGATGATAAAGCTCCATGCAATGAAGCCGACTCTCCCGTATCAATGCCACATCACTCATCAATGTCCACCATGACACCTCCACCCAACATCACGTCCAGATCTCTTAAAGAACCCAACCAAAAAGAAAAAAAAATCACCCATTACACATTGAACAAAAGTACATATCCACACCATTCTTGGTGATAAAGACGACACTGCCACTGTCATCGTTATCGCGAAATTGAACCTCTACAGTTTGGTCAATTACTCTGAATTCGTGAGGTTATCGGTGCAGTGGTTCGCAAAGGCCATGGAAATGGAAGGGGCTGGGCGACGATGATAGATAATGTCACGGTGGTTACTGAAGGTGGTGCAAGATCCATTTGTTAGTGGTGCTCCGAAGAGGGTGGTGATGCCCCGAAGACAATGGTGGTGGGCGCTGTCAAGAGTTAAAACAAGGAAAGCCGAAAGACAAACCCTAAACCCTAATTTGAAAATTAGGTTTTCTTTCCCATAATTTGACGTTTTAACTTTATATTTCGTATAAGGGTTGTATTATCATTTTTATAATACAATTACATAAATTTAGTAAATAAGTATAAATTTTTAACGGGTCAATGACAGATGGACATGACTAATACAAATATTATGTTTTTGGTCACATAATGTTCGACATTCCAACTTTATGTCGTTGTCCATAAGTTCACCATAATGTTAAGAACATGGTATAATTGATCCTTTATAAATCCATGAGTTAGCTAGAAACCTTCATTCTTTCTTATCACGAGATTGACTTTGATTTTGAAAAAGAAAAAGGTATGAATAGGTGGTTGCTTGGTGAAATTAAAGGATCACGGTTCTCAATTTGGGTTTAGATAAATGATTTTAGAGTATTAATGAAGGTTAACAAAAGAGAGAAGATAGAGAGAAAGAGGAAAGGTAAATACCGAAATAACATGTCTTTGATTAAAAGAGGTACATGTCTAATATTTGACTAATTGTACATAATTATAGTCATCGTGGCACACACGATATGTGCCCAAAAGCCAAAAAGAAAGGAATTAAGACGCTCGAGCAAATGAAAGGTATCAAATGTGCAATGGATACTAAAATCAAACATAAGATGTTACTTATATGTAATTTGAAGGAAAACCAAACATGGCGTCCATAGTAACTATTTAGTACATAACTTTTTGACTTCAACATTTTTTTTCCCAAAGTGATGTGTAACTCACAATAACTATGTTCTACCAAAACTATCTCCATACGCGCTTGACATTATTTATGGTACATAAGACTATACTATTCGCAATGCGTGAGCAAAACAAAAAAACATACACACACAAAATTGTATAATGCTAAAAATTAAATAGATTAGAGGTAGGGTGTGCAAATTTTACTTTCATAATATTCATTTTTTTCTAAGTTCATTTGTTGTTGTAACAAAACGAGGAGATAAATTAGGAATGCGAGCATGTAAAAGTAGGTCAATAGCTTTATTATTTATCAGTAGTTTGACTTTGAATACTCTTTAATAAAACTAGCTTCTGAGGCACACGCGATGCGCACGTCAAAACACCAAAAATTTGCAAATATTTTGAAAAAAGAAGTAAGAAAAATTAAGAACTGCGAAATGCGTAAAATGATACTTGTGACATCAAAGAAAAAAGGGTAAAAGAAAACTTATATGATAAAAATGCAAATATTAACCAAATCGCCGTTAAATGTTGTGAATATAAGAACCCACCACTTAATGAAGTCAAAACAGTGTGCAACAACGATCAAGTTTGACTTGCACGTTTATTTATGATAATACGAGTCATATGTTATGAGCTTTCGGGAGAAAAGATGTTGAGTCAAGAGAGAGAGAAAAAATAAGTTTTTGAAGGATTAAATGTGAAGAAAAACTTGTAATAATAAAAAAAATAAAAGAATAAATATGAAAAAACTACAGGTTTTTTTTTTAAAAAAAAATGTTTGAAAAAGAAATATGATGAAACTTTTTGGAACCAATAAATAAATTGTTAACGTAAAACACAAACACGTATAAGAGTGGAAATGCCAAAAAGGCTTTGCCGGTGCTCAATAAGACTACTGACAATTTGTATTGCAGTTCATCCGGTCTCTTAGAATAGAGTCTCTCTCTCTCTCTCTCTCTCTAAATCCAGGTTTTTGGTTTATAACTTCTCACCATCTGCGCATGGCTTTCCATGGCAAGAAGCTCATCAACGATCCTAACGGTAAATTCTCAGCAAAATTGATTGTTACCTTCGGCTTCTGCTGGACGTCTTTTTATATGTTTATTTTTCTTGAAGTGTATTAGCCATAAAATTGCGATTTTGTTAGTGAGAAATGAGATAAGGGGGTAGATTTTGGGAAATGTGGTTATACTGCTGTGACGAAAAAAGAAGTTGATTCAAAGTTATCTGATGGCTTCAATGAGTTTGATCCATTATTAGTGGAAATAATTAAGCTCTGACGTTGCGAATTTTAGTCTCTCTGTTTCCAAATACGGCTTTCAGTTAATGTTTACGGCGGATACTCTCACATGATCACTTATATTGCTATATCTTTCTTCACTTATTATGTAGTGTGTATTATGCTAATGCAAGTATAATGTTAAAGGACTCAAATTTTGAGATGGATATTGTAGTTGAGAAAATTTGGGACTAGTCTTGATTTAGGTTTGGAAGACTGACCCTAATAATGTTCACTCAGATATGCGTTTTCAAAACCTAGTTTATTCATTTTTTGCAACAGAATATGGGGGGAATTCTCCCTCGTTTGTAACATGTAGCCTCGCCCTTGTTATAAAGAGCTGAGTCTTTTTCTTGGTTTTGGTGTTATGGTCACAGATGTAGTTACCGAGTTCATCGAGGGTCTTGTGGAAACGTATCCAGGATTGCAGTACTTGGATGGTTTTCCAGAGGTGATTGAGCCCAGAAAGTGCAAGCTTACTTATTGAGTGAAGATACTTCCTTCTGTTCTCTCTTGACAACTTTTTTTGCATGTCAAACTCTAGGTTAAGGTTGTATTACGGGCTGACGTTTCGAGAACCAAATATGACAAAGTTGCAGTCATTTCAGGTCTGAGCCCCTTATAGTTTTCCTGAAGCCTTGTTGTAATTCTTCTGAATCTTTTGTGCTCACAAGATTCACCGGCAACTTTACTCTCTTTCTAAATTCGATGTTTTACATGCATTTGAGTGGAGAAGTGAGCTATTATAGTGATGGTTGTAGTATATGTATTTTCAAAACTGTCCTTTTCATTTAGTTGCACAAAGGGCTTTTCTACATTTTCTTTTTCATTTTATTCACATGACAACAGTATGGTTCATACCGGAAACAGCTTCGATTTTCCGGTCATTGATTTTGTTAAGTGATATGGTCAATAGATATGAACCATTAGCAAACTAAGTGATACGCACAAAAATCAATGCCCTGCCCCCAAAGCCAAAATGGTTATGGCAATTTCATGTCATTGTCATCTAGTGAGAACATAGTTTATTTTTTGAATTATTGGTGGGTTTCATGATACAGGAGGTGGAAGTGGCCATGAGCCTGCTCATGCTGGTTTCGTAGGAGAAGGGATGCTAACAGCAGCTATCTGTGGAGATATTTTTGCCTCTCCACCTGTTGATTCGGTTCTTGCCGTATGGCTTCTCGCTACTAAATCTGAAAATAGAAAAGAGCCTTCTTATCACCAACTGGTTCCTCTTTCAAATTTTCCTAACTTTATCGATTTTAGGGCATACGAGCTGTGACTGGTCCTATGGGATGCCTCTTAATTGTCAAGGTACTGCAACTTATAGACAAATTACTGTTAGATCACTGAACAAAATCAATTTGTTAGATTGTGGTGTTGTCAGTGTATTCATTAAAACTACATATCCAGAGAAGAGAGGAAGAATGCTTACAGAATTACATATCCTCAGAAGAAGAGGAAGAATGCTTACAGTTTTTTATCAGTAAGATTAAAAGTAAAAGCTAAAGTAAGATTGAAATAAAAATGAAGTATTTTCAATTTGTTAAAGATCCATTACATAAGCATTTTCATTTTGGATTGAGCATTTGTAGGGGTAATGGATGTACTTGGAGCGGAAGAATAAATTTACGAGTGTTCATATTTATAATACTCTAATTTTGCATATTCAGAATTATACTGGGGATCGGCTCAATTTTGGTTTGGCTGCTGAGCAAGCAAAATCTGAAGGTTACCAAGTAGAGGTACACACCTACATACACTTTTAATCTTAATCATTTGATGCTTTTTGAGTAAACTGTATCAGCATATATAATTTGATGTCAAACTACTGTTGTACATATGTACCTCATTAAATCACTATTTTAGCAAAAAAAAACTTAAGCTATTAGAGAAGGTGTATATCATGCTTAACTCTAATCATGTGCAAGCTCCCAATTGTATGCGCGGAAACAAATTACTGAGAAGCAAATCATTGTGCACCACCACCAACTGCACAAACAAATACAGTGCTCTTGCTCAGATAAGAAAGGGACCATAAACAAGCGGAAAGCGTAGACCCCAGACCCTTAAGGAACCACATGTCTAATACCCCACGTTATCACCATATCGTAACTCTTAAGCTATTAGAGAATGACCCCGACATTCATACCCTGCGTTGCATACCTATATAGGACAGTATCTCATTATTCTTACTGCCTTTCAGATGGTAATTGTTGGAGATGATTGTGCTTTACCACCACCTCGTGGCATTGCAGGAAGAAGAGGCTTGGCTGGAACTATTTTGGTTCATAAGGTTAAATCATTTTTCATTCGATTTCTGATAAATTTCCCTAGTGTTGCTTACTTTTTGCACAATGCTGGTTTATCTTTTTCACATTGTGGCCTTATTTTTTGAAATTTCTTTTAATCTCTTATGACATGAATACTGCAGATGCAACCCTAACATTAGTACTTTTTATATAGCTGTTACACTTTGACTTGTCTTTCCGACCTAGCTTTTAAACAGTGACTGTTTGAACCCGGTACTTAACTTTAACTGACTTGTTGAACCCTATTGGTGAATGAATGCTCAAGCAACACTGGTGTAGTATATATTTAGAAGACTTGCTAACACAAAAAAAGAGGCTGTTCTCATGTATAAACCCAAATGTTTTGGGAATTGCAAACAACACAAATTTCTTTTGAACTTATGTACAAGATATAGATTAAGTGGCAAGTGAGATATACGTGTAGTCCTGATGGTCAGAATGGTATATAATCCTATATTTATTCCCTTTCATAGCTAAAGACAGCATTGGTAACCAGGTCAAGGGAGTGCCTGATTACAAAGCTCAGCACAGAAAATGTCTACTGGTGTCCAAGAGAACTTACAGAAAGAAAGCATCATCCTCGAAAATATAAAAAGGTACAAAACAAGGGTCCAATGAGAAGGATGAGCGTGGGTAGGAGCCCATATCATCTATAACCCAACCCAAACTGAGAAGACATTAATTAGTTAAGCTTATTACTTGCTTAAAGTATCAGGTTAATCATGTCACGGTAATAGTTCTCATGTCTACTTACTGCCTCTACCAAAGCACAACCAACCACGACCAGACCATCTTCTAGCCAAAGGTTCTATCAAGCTTGCCTTACTCCTCATCAATACTTTGTCTCCTTCTACCCAGCACGCCACAGCAGCCACAATGCAAAAACTAACAGCTACTTCAGCATCGAAAAGGAACTCATCAAACAAAGCGGGGATTTGGGAGTCCAAATTGAGAAAATAAGATCAACTCCAGTTTGAGAGATGATGAAGAATAATTTCGTGGAATCTCATACCACAGAACAAAGGGGATTCAGTGACCTCTGTATTCCATAGGGATCGAATGAGATCAATCCCTTCGTTGTGGTGGAGCCAGATAACCTCAAAGCGTTTGGGACGTTGTTTGCCTCTACTAATTGGTTGAGAATCCAGAAGAAGAGGTGCGTGGTTCGAACCTTGTATGCCTAGATTGAGAACAAATGCTGAAGGATGAATCAAAATCCATGGAATATTAGAGAGACAACGGTCTATTTTTTCATAGGTACAGTCTTGATCTGAACGCCCGTTTGTCCAAGTGAAGGTAGGTCCCTTCCTAGCTACATCTATCAATCCAAGGGTCTAGATGAGATTCGAAAGGTGGGGATGTCCTGGAAATATGAAGCGATGATTTCCTGTTTTCTCCTCAGAGGCCAATACTTGGTTAAAGTCACCTATCAGGATTAAGCGGTCCGAGACCGGTCTTAATGAAAGGCCAATATTCTCCCACGTCGCTTGGTGATGCTCAACCACTGGGTGTCCATACATGAAACCCGAGGTCCAGCTCTCAGTATTTAATGTGAATGAAATTAAGAGAAGATGACATGATTGTGAGAGAAGAGATCCTGAGAGGGGGGATTTCCATCCTACCCAAAGTCTCCTTTGAGACCGATGGGATTGTTGCCAAAATACTGATCATAACCTGCCTTCCTAAAGTGAGTCGCTACTTTACTCATATCCATTCTAGTTTCTTGAAGAAAAATAATTTCAGGCTGAAACTTACGGATCAGATGTTTTCCTGTGAGAACTGTACGGGGTTGACCCAGTCCTCTACAGTTCCAGCTGAGGGTTCTCATTTGGGGTAAAGCGGTTGTTCTAGGACAATCCCCGAAACCTGATTAGTTCCAAGTAAGCACTGGGAACTGAGAAGAAGTGGCATGCCCACGACTGAGGTAGAGGTAGTCATTTGAGAAGATGAAGCAGAGAGGAGATCTGTCAAAGGTTGGATAGAATTAACCTTGGCAGATCTGACTGGCTTACATCCTTGTAGGTACAAAATTTGGGGGAGGCTTTTAATGTCTGAGCCAGACTCATCGATCTTATGAGCCAAGGGCTTTGTCAGCAAAGCAAGTAAATCCTCCCTGGATGACTTTATAGAGGTCAGCGAAGCTAACAAGTTCTTACATGATTTGTAAGGCGAGGAGGAGATATTGGGCTCATTACTTGGTGCGGCTCTCGAAAGATCTGGGCTGATCTCCAACTGATTATGACGGTTCACTGCCGTATGTGACATGGTTGTTTGTGACACCAGGATGTTCCTCACCATTTTCTTTGCGTCAGAGGCATCAAAATGATTATCACTCTGCTTCCCCAATAGTTTACCAGCTTTTATCTGTCCTCTACCATGACTAATCCTCTTAAATGCAACCACTGAGTCCTATTCAGGTGTAGTACCGAAAAGTTAAAGTTCAGGGTTTTAGAACTAAGGAAGAAACAGAAGGGTTGTGGATTGTGTTGTTATTAACATGATCGGACCAACTATCGAAGAGAGTACTGCTGTGGTTGGATATTACAGGTGCGTGGAGACACCAGCCAAAAGAATCAGGTTAGTATGGGCTTTCTAAGAGCTCTAAACTTAAAATGAGCAACTCATTCATTCTCTTGAACGGCCTGGAAGTTTCCTACTTATCTTTGCAGAATGATTGTTTGGTGACAAGTAAAACGATATCGGGTAAGATTAGTGGAAAAGCACCCTTTAATTTCTGTTTGGCTCTTATCTCTTAACAAAGGTACAACACTCAGGTTTTCAGTTTCAGCTTTCTGAAAAATGGAAACTATAAGACTAGTTTTTATTCGCATTCCCACCAAATCTTAGGGATACGTGGTCAAAACATTTGGTTTTTGATTTCATTATTTATTCTATACTTTTCCATCTTTTCCTTTTCTTCTTGTTCACATGAACCATAATTTCTATGTTCATTCCATTCATCCGCTCCACCAACCATAGATTGCCACATGCACCAACCAACACCACAGCAGAAGCAGGTTAGCTGCGCAAAACGACTGGAATTGCAGCACCAGAGACAGCACGTCGATGATTGGGAGGTGAGTTCGATTGGAGGCAAGAACTCCCAGATCTGAGAAGTAAAAGGGGAAAAAAAATGAGAAAAGAGGGTAAAGCGTGTTGATTTGTGTTTTGATTTTAGTGTCGATCTCGTGGAGAATTGCTATCTTGTGGCTTGTATAGAGGTTGTGGTGGTTGATGAAGGCGGCGACAGTTGGTTTGTGGTTGGTGACGGCACTGGTGGGATTTGGTTGTGATGACGACAATGGTGGGTTTGGTAGTGGTTGCAATCACTCTTGTAGCGGCAGTAGTGTGCATTTGGAGTTTGGTAATGGTGATGTTGTGTTGATAAAGATGAATGAAGAAACAAATGAAATGTATCACTTCAGAATGTGTGACGACCTGCACCCGAAGGTGAAAATTCATCGCTTTCACTAAAAGAACAATTGAAAATCATTAGGGTTTTCAACAGGAACTATGTCTTGTACTACCTGACTCGTTGGTCAAGTATCCTAAAAGCCATATTACATGGACTCTTCAAAATGCGTGAAGACCCGTTGGTTGGACACTCGGCACTTGAACATGGGTATAGGATATGTGTCCGACACATTCCATAGTATATGCCACTAAGAACACTATAGTTTAGTGTTTCTTTTAGTTTGTTTTTGCTTTAAGATGATCTCAGTTTTTTAATTAAAACGATATGCAAAAATAAAACACCGTATAAGCAAGGAATAAGTAAAAAAACAAGAGCAGATAGGAATATTTTGCAGTGTCCCCGTGTCTTGGGTTTTGAAAAATGGACGAATCCGACACTTGGGGACGTATCCGACTTGTATAGTCGTTAACCAAGAGTTCATGTAACATAGCCTAAAAGAGTGCTTATTTAATTTTTTAAACCATGTTTTTTTGCTTTGTAATCAACAGGTTGCTGGAGCTGCAGCTGCGTCCGGTCTTTCTCTTGCTGAGGTTGCTGCAGAAGCAGAACATGCGTCCAAAATGGTTGGGACGATGGGTGTTGCTTTGTCAGTTTGCACGCTGCCTGGTCAGGTGACATCAGATCGTTTGGGTGCAGGAAAGATGGAGCTTGGTCTTGGAATTGTAAGGATAACTTTATAAGCAATGTCATCCTCGATGTGCCAGCATATTATGCAAGAATGTTCATTTATACAACAGTATGTTGATGCGCATAAATCAAGTATTCAAGCTATATTTTGAGAAAAGGAAAATGCTATTGTGGCTACTAACTTAGTGATGTTGCTGATTATTGTTTGGATCAGTGCCTTTACTAAGTACTTAGTTTCTTATTATACATTTTGAAGATTAATCTGACTAACCGTATTTTTATTCAGCACGGGGAACCAGGTGCTGCTGTAGCTGACATCCAGCCCGTGGATGTGGTGGTTGGTCATGTTCTTAATCAGATACTTTCACCGGTATGTCATATGGTCTTTGTATCTTCGTTCACCATGTCTTTTTTCTCAGCGTGAAGACAATGCTTACCATGTCTAATGTTCTGTTCAGTAAGATTAGCTGATTAGTATCGTTAAAGATGTGTACTCGAAACATTAACTGAAAGATTGTGATACATGTGCTTCTTTACCTGGTGATTGTTATTGGAGGTTATTAGCTGATTGCCTTAAGTCTTACAATCGACTTATCGGAGGAATTTTCTTGTTCATTACAAAATATTAGGGGGTTGAGTCGAACAACAAGAAAATTATCAATGCAATGACCTTATTCAAAGTTGCATAAGAGGACTTGGGGTTAATTACACCTAGTGCCATCAAGTTTACCCACGGTAGCTCCTAGCACTATAAAGTATTTTTTTAGAAGTATCCTTCGACTCAAAGTTTACTTATTTATGCAGTTAACCCTGCATGACCAATTTCGGTAAAAAACCTAATCGGAGTGATGACGTGGTTGGTGGAGCAATAAAACAGAAGCATAATTGAAAAATAACTTCTTTTTCCCTATTATCACCAACCAAGTGCACCACCTGCTGCCTGCACTCCCATCGTCTTGCTGCCACCACCTTCATGACACCATTATCACCGCCAATCAAATTTAGCCGAGCCCTACAACCATTGGATGCTATGCACCACCACAACTACCATATTTCCACACCTACCAAACATGAAATTGAATATCTTTTTGTTGGTTTGGGTTCAACTTCAGCAGTGGATCAATGTGGTGCATACTAACTAGAATTAGTTCTGTGTATCCACCACTCGCACCAAGAGATTCCCTAAGAAAACTATTTATCACCTTTTACGGCTTTGATGATTATGGGTTTCCTCTTCTGGGCTGTGTGTGATTGGTCATGGGTAATTTAAGGTGTTTGATGGGGTTTTACACTTGTCGAAGTTGTTTGATGGGGTTTTACGCTGGCTGAAGTTGTTTGATAGTGGTGTTGCGGCAGTGATGTGCAGTAGGGTGTTGTTGCGGTTTGAGAAAGAGGTATTAGAGAGAGGAATAGTGATGGTGAAGGTAGTGACGACGGTGTTTCATGGCTCTGCTGGTTATGAAGGTGGGATGTGATGTTGAAGGAGGTGGGAGGGAAGTCTTCCCCAGTTTTATACAAGAGTTTATTGTTTTCTGTGTGCAAACTCTGAAATTCCTAACATTTCTTATAAGATTTGCCACATGAATGTTCTGATGGAACTTTTGCAGGAAATAGGTCTTGGGTTGCCAGGTGCATTAGTATGTAAACTATGTGGTGCAAGATAGTTAGTTACAAACAACTTTGCCGTTCAAGGCGCTACCGTGGGTAAACTTAGTGATGCTGAGTGGAATATTTTCTAAAATATAAAATCTGCTAAAGACTCGTTAGAGCTGCTTAATTATTTTGTTAGGTTTCCTTTTGTCGATTAGTGTTGGTTTAAACGATTCAAGCCTCCTACAAATGGCAAGAAATTATATTTTCTATGTGTAGCCTCTTCACTGTTTGGCTCTAGTGTGTTTGTAGCACTTCGCCTCTAGGAGGCATAGATCTTAATCTGAACAAAAATAAAAAAGAAAAGATATAAGAGTGAAATTTTTTCCGATTTCAAAGCAGTTTTTTATTTTTTTAGGTATCAGCACTTGGAAATATGTACCAGCGGTTCCATGTTTTTGAAATGATCTGGTTGCATTGTCATAGAGGTGCTCTTACTTTCCGATGAGGTGATTGATAATCCTGACAAGCATGGATATGAAAAAGCAGCAACAGTGATGACCATTTCTCCAGCGAGTTCAAACCAAATTCATCTGGTATATATTCCCTGCAGAGGAAACAAATTTATCATGAATGAGAATGGGTGTCAAATTATGAGCAGCTTTTTGGAGGAAATATTGTCAGGGCAAAATCAGTCGAGTCAAGCCGAGTACAAGGCTGCTCGAGCTTGGCTTGAGCTGAGGGTGATCACTAGTTTTTAAAACAGAGTAAATTTGAAGAGCCGTTTAAGCATCACTTCGCGTTCTATTACCCAGGGCACAGCTTGTTATAGTCTGGAGAATAGGGATTTTTGTGCTTCGTTATTGGCTCAAGATATTGCGCTAGTATGGAAGTTTCTAGTTGACAGACATTGAGTTTTTCATAGCCAAAACCTTTGGAGCCTAAAAGTCTAGATGTCATGTCAAGAGGTCAATAAGAAGCTGTAAGTGTTAGTTCATACTTCGATGTCTCTGAAGTAAGAGAAATTGATCTAGGTTATGGAAAATGATGAAAATCATCAAACGAAAAATGAATTTAGCAACATACTGCAACATGGTTCCAGCTAGTTCAAAACATAAAATCATTTTTATAATTCCTGTAGGAAATAAATCATGATGAATGCATGAGTACTAAATTAAAAGAACTTTTTTGAAGAAATAAGTCAATATCAACTAGGTTGCAAATCGGCCGAGTCACACCATGGTCTCATTAGCTTTACATTCAGATCGAACATTGAAGAGCTTTTTAAGCTGGTCGGCGTACTATTACCCAAGACACATCTTTTTGGTACTCTTGAGACTATGGTTCGTAATTGGCTTTAATCATTGCACTACTATGGATTTCTAGTTGAAAAGTCTTGATTTTACAAAGCCAAAATCCTTAGAGCCTAAAAGTCTAGGATTTCATGTCAAAATGTGGATAAGAAGCTTTGATTTTTTTATTTGTCTTCTGGTGTCTTTAAATGAAGATAAATGGACCTGTCGATTTGAAGTTAGGTATATGGAAATGACTTAAGAAAACTCTGAAAGACAATGAATTAGTGCTATCGTGTAACTGGCTTGTCTTAGTGTTACTGTTTGCAACTTCTTGAGGTCCTTTTCATGAGGTGGCAAGTATTACACAAGCAATTTTTTAATTTTACGGAGACGTGTCACACCGGAGTGTACTACCACAAGGGATCTGGAAACCAGGTCTAAGCTAGACTAGGAGGGCAGGAGGTTAAGGTTGATTTATAGGTGGATGTATGAGATTTGGTTCAAGTAATGATGCAGTGTATAATTTGGCAAATTTTGGGTAAGATATAAAAAATTTGACCCATTATGTCACCAGGGGACGGATAACGTGAGAGGTCACATGCCCCTAGTGAGTTAGGGACACCTTAAGTTGGGTCAACTAGCAATTCCACAAGCAGGTGAAGGGTTAAGCTAGCGGTTGTCCACATCAAGGGATCTTCTAGGTGAACAATTTCCCTCCTAGCTTCTAGGGATGCCACTTGTTGGATGAGGTTGTGGATAGTACAACGTTTAGTGGTTGAGGGTTTCAGTCCTATTTTCAGTATGGTTCACAGTAGTGGGACCACTATGTCACTTCCTGGTTCCAGCCTTCTTACTGATTATCCCCCGGGTTTTGTTGGACCTCATGCTCAAGCGATCAAGCAACTTGCGTCTGCCGGCATTATTCCTCGTCCTAAACCCCCCGGAGATCGACCTCGAGGTTGTAGAAGCTCGAGGTTTGGGCCTTGTTGACTTTCCTTCCTACACCCTTGTTGACTTTAGTCAATAGATTTCCGAAGACAATCTTGATGACCAAGCTGATCCAGTCAGCTTCCTTCCTTTGACTTTTTCACTTGGGAACCAAGGTCATGTTAGCCTTCACGGACCACCCCCATATAACTGTCCAGGACCCTTACGGGGACGACTATGTTTGATCTTAATTGCATGGAGTGGGAGTGGGAGCAGGGAGTGTATCCAGCTACTCCATGTTTCTGTTCAGCAGAAAATCTGATATTATGTGTGAAGTACTTCCGCAAAGCTTTTTGGCTGATAGATTAGTAATATAGCCTGACGTCCCCACCCCACGGCCATGTATCTATTCTATGTTTAATAGCACAGATGGGGTTGAATGGCTAAACTTTTATTTTTGCCTTAAGATTACCCTTTATTAATTTAAAAGTTTGCATTTAATTGAGGTTTTTTGTCTTTTTACTTTGAGTAGAGCTTTCCTTAAGAGTGTTTTTGGAACCATGGAATTGATGGGATTTCATTTCAAATCCTCAAGATTTGTTGTTTGGAACATTAAAAAAAGAATTGGAATTGGATTTCATTGGATTTGACTGGATTTGTTTCTATAGTGTGAAATCCGATGAAAAATGGTCGGATTTCATGGGATTTCGATTTACTTGAATTAAAAGTAATTATTTACCTATCTTACCCTTTTTCTAGATCTCTCCAACAACTAACCCACCACCACTGTCTTCATTGCCGTTACCGCCACATCACTTTTACTACTATCACCGCCACCACTACTGCCATCACCACCGTCGCCGCCACCACTGCTGCAACCGCCGTCGCCGTCGCCGTCGCCGCCGCCGCCGCTGCCTCCGCCGCCACCACTAGTGCCACCATTACCGCCGCCGCCGCCACTACTACTGCCATCAGCACCACCACCGCCACCGCCACCGCCATTGCCACCACCACCACTACCGCCATCACCACCACCACCACCATTACTTCCACCACTATTGCCATCACCACCGTCACCGCCACCACTACTACCATTGCCACCGCCACCACTATTGCGAGCACCACGACCACTGGCGCCACCACCACTACAACTGCCACCACTACCATTGCCGCCACCACCACCGCTACTGCCGGCACCACCACCGCTACTGCCACCACTACCACCGTCGCTACCACCACTTCTGCCATTAACACCACCACCACCACCACCTCTATCACCACCACACTACCACTGCTGCCGCCACTATTGCCACAACTGCCATTACTGCCACCACCACCGCTACCGCCGCCACCATCAACACCACCACCACCGCCGCCATCATTACCGCCACCACTACTGCCACCACAACACCACCACCACTGCCACCACTACTGCCACCGTCGCCGCCACTACTACCACCACCGCCACTGCTACCATTACCATCACTTGACCACCCCACTATTACTGCCACTGCCACCACTACCACTGCCGTCGCCGCCACTACTATCACCACCATCGCCGCCACTACTATCACCACCATCGCCGCCAGCACTACTGCCACCGGCGTCACTATTGGCGTCACTTCTCAACTGCCAGTTACACCTTGTTACACCTCAATACCACCACCATTACCATCACTTGACCACCCCCATCACTACCACCACCATTACCATCACTTGACCACCCCCATCACTACCACCATCGATGCCGCTACCCCGTGTAGTGCCGCCACCACCACCACCATGTGGTGGCACTAGCACACTTAAAAACACTTACTGTAGTTCGTTTTTCATCGTAAGTTAAGGATATAATTGTCCAAAAATTTATTACCTTTCCATTTACTTTGTTCTCCAAACACAAAATAGGAATTCTGTGATTTGAATTCTTTTCTGTTCCAAACAAAAAAAAGTGAATTGAATTCCAAATCCAATTCCGAATTTGAAATCCAAATCCTAAAAGAATTGGTTCCAAACAGACCGTAAAATATCTTTTTAAAAGTTTATGAAAATCAAGGGAGTTTTTGAATTTGAATGCACATTACTCCTCTTTCCTTGAAATACCCTTTTTGAATAGTAGAGTTTGTTAATATGAAGGGTGTTTTTGACTATTAAAACACTATTAAGTCTACTAACCTTAGATACTCCATCTTCTCCATCAAAGCTGATAGAAACAACTAGCAGCAAACTTACTTTTTTGAGTTATGTACCTATGACATTCTCTAACCCTAAGCTAAATTGATTAATTTTGCCACAAGTGTATCTTGTTTTTGTTTCCTTTTCCTTTTCTTTTCTCATGTAGAGAGTTATTCACAAACAAACAACTTGGAGATAACCGAGTTATCAAGTTTTTACGCATAAAGAACTCGTATAAAACCAAATTAACCTGAGCTTGGGATTGCAAATGAGTTTTGAGTGCGTCTTATTAGCATATATCTTCAAGGACAATTTTCTTAGTATAGTTCAATACTTAGTAACCTCGAACTGGCAAAATAATATACAATTTGCAAATGCAAAAACTTAATCAACTACAGAAACTTAGGGACACACACTAGCACATATCTACTTTCCTAATAAGGAAACAACAGAAACATGTCCGTCACAAACTTAGATCTCATCGAGAACAATGCTTACATAACCATCGACCATGTTAATAAAATTCCTTTTGTCGATCTTTTATATATAAAATACCTATTAGCAAGTATGACTAATGTGGTGGTAGCGATGACTATAATCTTATGAAAACATATATGGTAATAACTAGAATCAGCTAAAAATCTAGAATCTTTATTTATATGACCAAAGCCGTCATAATGTGTGATAAGTTTAATAATAATGCGAATAAACCTCTTAAAACATATAGGCAATAAAACAAACATAGCTTAGAATCTTAATGTTTGTTCAGACGGTTACTTTTCATCAGCATGGTTATGTCTTCCTGTCATAATTATGTATCCATTAGCCATTTAATCCTTCACTCCCCTCAACCCAAAAAATAAAGAAGAAAATTTGTTTACAACCGCCCTGGGATTGGACAACAGTTGAAACTAAACATTGATCTGATACATCTGGTTTTAAGACATACCATGTAAACTTATAAATTGTTTGATCCCTCGCACCTCAAAGCCCTCAACCCCAAAAATAAAGAAGAAAAAATGTTTACAACTGGCCTGATATTGGACAATGGTAGAAACTTAAATATTGATCATTGATACATATGGTTCTTACATACACTAATGTAAGTCAGTATTGTAAGTTCTCAATTCTGCAAGGCCATGTAGTATTAGTTTGTCCAGTTCATAAATTTTTCATCACAAAAGCTTTGTTCAAATCTCTCACTTCTGCCTCAGTTACAAGCTTCAAAAAGCCTTTAAGGAGGGGGAGGGAGGGAGGGAAATTTCAAGAATAACCATCTCAGGCTATTACACTGGCTTGTAGGAAATTAAAGCAAGGCAATAGTAGAGGAAATTGAGAAAAAAGACTAAAGTGCCTCAATCTAAAAAATGGTGCTCTTAGAATGATATTAACAAAGTTGACGAGGAGATTGTGAAGAAAGATTGAGAAAGACTAAAGTGTGCCTACCCAACAAATGTATGTTATTATTAGGGTGACATGAGTAGAGATGTGGACATTGAGAAAAGGCTAAGGTGTACCTGTACAATAAGTATGCCAAATATGCGAGCATTTGTGAGGCTATCCATATTTTTGTCGATAAAAATACTTGTTAAGATCATTGAAACTCTACAAGTTTATGAGGTTGTAGTCACTGGGAACAGAATCCTAACAACCGAAACTGTTTTCTCCCTCCCATGTTCTCTCTGGCTTGGCATTTTGTATAGAAGAGATCTTCCCTTGCATGGATTACACGTGACATACTATTTACTAACACGAGTCATCAAGAACCAATGATTCTCATAGAAGAACAAGTTGACAACTTCAACATAGAAGACTCTAGTTATTGTTTGAACCTTATGGCCATCAATTTAAAGTGAGTACATTCCTATGCTGGAACCTATGATACCACCATCCCCGTTTTTGCCGTCCCGATCCACGGAGGCATTGAGGCGTGTTTATGTTTGTAGGAATGTTGATGTCTGAAATTGGTTCTTAAAAGCCCTGTTTCACCATGTATTGCTAAGAGTGTGAAAGGTCGGAGGTGCCAAGCTTAAGAACTCAAAATGTGGTGTGGCATGTATTGATGTTTGAATAATGTTCTGTTTTTACTACCTATGTAACTCCAGCGCTAATAGAATTTAACATGTTAGTGATCAATTTCATGTCTTAGAGCACTATAGCTTCCTTGTTGCGGTTAAGGGGTTTCCAAGCCAAGCCTCTATGATGTATATCTCTGTATTGTTTGCTTTATCGTGTTTTATTCGAATAAGTACTATAACTTTTATAATCCTTTTCGTGTATATTAGTTAATTAGGTTAACAAACTTAAATACTTAATATCTACGTAAAACCAAGTGTAAATGGTGAAACATCCTGAATAATTTTTTTGAAGCCTCAAATGTGCATCAGTTTGTTGGTTCAGAAAAAAGATTGAGATGAAGGGAAAGCAATTCTAACCGATTATAAATGGTAAGAAGTGTAGGACAAAGGAAGTTATATTTCATAAATTTGAGAGTTTGCAGAACAAAAGTTCGTCTATGAATAAATATCAAGAATAGAGCAAATTATGTATTCTGATGGAAGTGAAGCTTGAATCAAAATTTGTGTTGTTGATGATTATTGGTGCTGAGTAGAATTTGTTTTACTAAAAGTAGAATGCGCAAGAACATGACATGAATTTGTATTGTGAGATCGTTTAGATATTCATAATTTTTAGTTTCCAGTGAAATAGACGACAAGTAGTTTCACTCATGCTAATTAACTGGGAGATGGTTCACACCCAACATATTGAGAAGCAAATATAAATTTAAAATTAGCTAAAAACGAAAATATTGAGAAGCAAATATAAGTTTAAATTTTGCTAAAAAAAGGCAATACTTCATGTTGACACTATTCCATGTGCTTTGCACATGATCTTTTCTAGTCTACTAGAAAAAAGGATTACGAAAGACCCACTCCCACGTGCTCTCTGCCTCCTAGCAACGTGACCAACCCTAGTAAATATTAGTTGCAAGAACAGCTTGGCTTACTCTTAACTCTTAAGCCAATGCCTGGTCAGTTTTGTCTTCCTCTTCCTCTTTGAATGCCCTAAACCTACATTAATGATGCCCCATCAAAAAAACTGCGGCAGAGAGAGGGAAGAATCTGAGGCTACTTAAGTTCACGATCCCAACCCACCTCGGATTGAGTTCCCAACAACTTTCAACATGGGACGGCAATTTGAGAATCTGAGGTATATTCGTGGTCTTCCTATGTGTATCCTGCAGCTAAGGGTTTGACCAGTGAAGTTGACATATCCAAGTCGTTAAAACTTCATTTATAGAAATTGTTGCAGAATACACTCGTGAGTTTCAGTATGCTGTTCCTTTATTCTTAAAGATCAAGTTAATGCTACTCACCCTAGCATCAAATGGCTGCACAACTGTCCATCCTGCCCGAAAGCTTGCTTAGGCAGTAAATAACTGCATGTTTCCTTCATCTTTTATTCATTCTTTTTTGCATTTTACCTGTCAATGTGAATTATCGTTGTTACTTTTCTTTCGTCATTTCAGGAGAGCAACTATGTCCCTATCAAACACGGGAGTAGAGTCGTGCTTATGATTAATGGGTAGGTTCTATTTTGTTTCTCCTTCTGATTGAAATGAGCTGGGAAAAACAAATAAGTTCATTTGTTATATGTATGTGCCTACCAGATTGCAGGATGTATGAAATTTAAAACTTAGTAATACGTTGCTGAATGGTCCTATAGGTCTGCCCATCCGCTCTCTTCTCATGATCATACAAAAGCGGACATGTCTTTATTCTTGATTTTCAATTACTTTTTGAAAAAGGTGCATAGGCAGATGAAGAAACATATGCTGAGATAATGAATCGAAGAGAATGTGAAGAAAATGAATCAATTTTCTCTGGTGTCTTGGTTCTTTGCTTGCTTCTTTTACACCCTCTTTGTCAGTTTGTCTCCCAAAAACGCTTCCCTCTCGATTGCATTACCTCAGGTTTTTAATTCCATATACCTATGTACTAATATCCATTATTTTATACGGAAAGACAGATGCAACTAAGAACAGAGGGATAGGGGGAAAAAATGAACATCACATCTATTTACTCGTACCCCTACATATTTAGCAAGCATCTCTGAGATTGCTTGACCATTGTAGGAGAGAATCAATTTGATTTTGATTCAGTTTTCTTCCAGCTCTTTCAAAGCTCTCTGTTTGGATTTGATGAATCTCAAATGCTAGGTATGAAGAGTCGATGGCTGATTCTTGCACCTCTTTTCATTGATTCATACAACTTAACCTATGTGGAGTGGATGTCTACACACTGATGATGCAAAAACAGAACTAAAGAGCCAAAGAAGAAAGCATTTAGCTGCAAACCAAAATACATCCACCAAAAGTGTTTCCAGTCTGACAATTGAACCCCCTAACCCAATAAATCTAGCCCTTAACCACCACTAGGAAGCTCAAAAAGTAGAATAGTCTAGGTAGAGCGTGGAAACTCCTCCTCAGGCCAGAGATAGATTTAAAGGAAGCTCGCAGCTATCAATTCCAGCCAAATCCTCTCTTTAGATGGGCCGGACGAATCCGATGGAGTCGGCTTTTATCTCTCACAAATGCTCCCTAATCTCTTATCGTCGCTTGGACCGATAGCGACACGACCCAAGATATCTACATCGGCTTTTATCTCTCACAAATGCTCCCTAACCTCTTATCATTTCTGGCACCGATAGCGACATGACCCAAGATATCTACATGCAGCAGAAACAGACTCCACACTCGCTAGCAACTATAATGAAGAAGCAAATTATCCACTAGTATGCCATTCTTCTGGCACATAATGCAAGAAAGGGTTTCTTCAGTTATCAGTTAGCAAAGCAGGACCCTAGTATGGCTTTTCAAGCTAAAAAGCTACCTTAGGCGATGCAGAACCCTCTTATTTGCCGTCCAAGCAAAAAAGCTACTCTAGGCGGTGCATGGGCCCGCCAAATCACTCCACAGGAAAGAAACCATTAGCACCCCCTATCAAGGTTACATAAATGAGAAACCAACAAGATTTTGTTTGTTCACCGGCTTCCCACCTAAAGTGCATTCACTGCATTCAAGCCCAAAGTTTCTTTTGGTGCTTCTTCAATATGCAAAATTTAGCACCTAAGGCTTCGTGAAAATGAAACAACAATTGAATTGCAGTCTGTTGACTGCCGTTGCTTATTTGTCCTTCTTTGGGCTGTTGGATTTTTCCTCTTTATCAAATAGTGGCTATACGAATCTCCACATATGACGTTCTTCAACAAAATATCTCTCAAGCCAGTGTCAAGCCAGGAGGGTTGCGAGATAGTGACGGCCAGCATAAATGTAGTCACTGTTGCATGAACATGAATCCTATGAGTTACGCGTTCTTGTATAGGGGCGAATGCAAAAAAAGGGTTTCATGTAGGCAATCCCAACTAGTTTGGCACAAAAGCTTAGACGCTAATGATCATTAGTTGAGAATTTTTTTATATTCATCCCGTAAAGTAGGGTGAATTATAATTTTGGTCCTTTATATTTGCCTCTCATTTTCAATTAGCCCCTTCAACTATCAATTGTTTTCTTTAGATCCTTTATGTAAGGTGCCGTGACCATGTAGTCCCTTAGTATAACTTTTTGTCGAAGAGCTCCTTTAGTTCCTTATTCTTGGCCACTTGTCTGCCACATCATTTAACGTTATAGCCTATTTTCCATGTTAGACTGCATACTTTAGAAATTGAGGAACATAAAAGACCAAAAGGCCCACCTTTCATCTTTGTTAGACCAAAAGGCTAACATTGATGGATCGCCCAAGCTTTGCATAAAAAATAAAGTAATTTCTTATCTTAATACATCAAATTCATTAGAAGTACTCAACTTTAGTGATGTCTATGTGTCATAACAGTTGGCACCAAATTACATAGAAATTAGCCCTCGAAGTGATCTGTTAATGAAAACTGAAATTGAGACATCAAGTAGAAACAGAGGTAGAGGAATACGAAGAAGAAGGCGATGCACCAAAGTAAGTTGCAATTCTTGGTTGTGGGTTTCTTTCTCCATTCTGAATACTTTTGTATGTGTCTTAACTTCTTATTTACGGAGATGTTACCAAGGTTGCATTAGTGAAGGAATGTTGAAATGGTTTTGGGTGCTGGTGACAGGGATCAGGATCCCCTGCTGTAACCATGGGTTACAGCAGGGGTGCTGACCAATTGTTGTGAGGGAGGGAAGAGAGGGAGAGGGAAGAGAGAGAGTAACCATGGTTTGCATCCCCTTCTCTCTCTTTCCTCCCTCACAACAATGGGACTGATCCTGGTGACAGTATTGTAAGGAACTGTGATTTTGGTGGTGGTGTACTAGATTTGGCAGTGGAATTTCCCAACTCATCTGCCTAATCCACCTCCACCTTCATCCCCCACCCCACTAATGCTCCCTCCTCCCACCACCACCACCACGCTACAACCTCACTGCTTCACTATTGGAAACTAACAAATCACGTTGGGCCATTTGAGTTTTGATGCAATTGATCAGAACTCATTTGAATGCATCCAACACCAGATCTATGGTTTTGGTAGCTTTAGGTAGCATGGCAGTGGTTGCAGAAGTGGCATGGTGGTGGGGATCTAAATCTGGAAGTGGTTAGAGCTGCCTAGTCTTTGTGGTAGGTTTTGGTGGTTCTAATGATAGTGGTGGGAATTGGTTATGGTGACGGCAGTGGGTGGGTGTGGTCTTTTCGAGGGGGTCGAAGGGTGAAGGAGAGTGATGTTGATGGTGGTGGGCAGTAGATCTAAGCGCGGGAGGTGGTGGCGGTGGGCAGGGTTGCAATGTGGTGATGGGGTTGACATTGAGAGACGGCGGTGCGGGGTTGACGAGATGGTGTTGACCATGGCGAGGTGGGCGGTAGTGCGGTGTTGATGCTGCCTCTCCTATTGTTGTCATTGTCGTCTTCGTTCCCATGATGTGGAAAGGTGAAGAGTGAGGGTGTGGCAGTGGTTGTTGCCTACTGAAATGGGCTCGGGTGGTAGTGATCTGTTCGCGGTGGTTGGCTTGTTGGTGGCCTAAAGCTTCAAACATGTCCCAAGCAAGAAGAAGGTTAGGGTTTTAATGGAAAATGGGTTTTTGTGGTCTTTCATGTTACCCATTTTCTACGGCATGCCATTCTACGTGGTAAATATGCTATAACATAAGATGATGTGGCTTACAAGTGGCCAAACAATAAGGACTCACGGAGCTTTTTGCGAAACTTTATAATTAAGGATTACATTGGTAATGGAACCCCTTAGATAGAGATCAAAAAGAAACAATTGATTGTTGAAGGACTAAGGAGAAATGAGAGGCAAACATAAAGGATCAGAATTATAAATTTACCTCGCAAACTAGCCGTAGTGGATAATATGATACCTTCATAGTCATATCTGGTTTAAGCAGCACTTTTTGTTGACCTTTTTCATGTTTAATTGCAGATTAGGCGCCACTCCTGCAATGGAACTGATGATTGCCGCTGGAAAAGCTGTTCCTAGATTGCAGCTGGAACATGGACTTGCTGTTGCTAGAGTTTATACAGGGTCGTTTATGACTTCTCTTGACATGGCAGGTTTGTTAAGTTTGCAAGAGTTTTTGTTATCAAAAGAGTGTGTTTGAATAGTTTCGCGTTTTGGGCAGGATTTTCAATTACATTAATGAAGGCTGATCCAGCAATCTTGCAACGTTTGGATGCTGCAACTAAGGCTCCATATTGGCCTGTTGGTGTGGATGGTTGGTATCTGCAATGAAACATTTATTTCCTTCTCCCCCTCGCCCACCTTTTTGATTATCTTCATTTTTTGTGTCAAACGTGTTGGTATGATAGGTGTTGCCTGTTTTACTCTAGTGTCTGTGAAAACAGTGTACATACTGTTGTACTACATAACCACTACTTTAATATGGAACAGGTCTCATGATTCCTTGCAGGTAATCGTCCACCTGCCAAAATTCCTGTTCCCCTCCCACCATCTCATGTAACAAAGAATGATGAGGTCTGTTAAAATGCTACTCACTCGACATCAATTCTTATTTTTGCATTTGCAATTTTGTAGTTATAAGTTGCTTTTTCGCAGCTGCAGGCATCCTTTTATCTTTCTCCATCTGTTCGTAGTAAAATTGTGATATGGCCATGTAGTGATTTCCAGAACAGAACGATGAACAAAAAGAGTACAGAAAAAGTTCACTCAATTCGTCCTTAGATGTTTGACATGTGTTATTTTCTATGGTTGTATGTGCTGATAGCGCGTTGGAAACAACTTATCTAGATTTGACGACTTGAAATCTTATTCCAATATAAGGGTTTGAGAATTTTCTCAGCTGGTCAGAGTAGGTTTTGAACTAGATGATTAAGAGAATGATTAGATGCAGTCAGTTACTTATCAGTACAACAGTTTTTGGTCTTCTGGGGTGATGGCTTGATATAGTCAAACCATATCAGTGTAGAAGCTAATATTTGACATGGGGAAAGCACTAATGCTTTTGCCTAGTTATAGCAGCTAATACCACTGCAAGATTAGTAGGTTGTGCACAGATGTAGGAAAAGAGGCAAGCAGCATTGACAAGGGAATGGTACTTCGTGCACGAGGATGCTGTGACGCCATATCAAGTCGACCCACGATGGGAGAGGTTGAAGTTGTGAGAGTGAGTAAGCTAGCAAGTTAATAAGTAGTCAGTGAGTGAGTGGGTGAGTGAGGGAGCAAGGGAGAAGTCTGGAGTAATTGCTCTAGAAGATTGCAAAGTCTGGTTAATGACTGAATTGTCCTTGAGTATGTGTCGTACATGTAAAGTTGTTAATTATTGAAGTACCTCCCTGATCTCTAGATATGTATAGTTAGCATTGGATTCTTCACTGGAGCAGACTCAGAGCTTTATTACACCCCTTCCACGCCATAACTCTATAAGAGCACTGCATCAAAAGCAGATGAACATCTTGCGCCTAAACCAGCAGCCAGTTCACTTTATTAAGCCTGCTATAAAACCCCAATCCCCCAATGTTGCAATGCAGGAACTTAAGGTTAATCCTGAATGACGTTTGGGACACAAAAACTTCTTGCATAAAAGTTTTCTTATTCATTAATTATTCCATGATTTCCAATTTATGCATCATTTGGTGCTTATGGCACATTTGGTATTGTTTTAGATGTTGAGTCGACCACAACAGTTGAGTGAAGAAGGCCATATTCTCGAGGTGGCCATTCAGGCAGCAGCTGCCGCAGTTATCAATCTCAGGGACAGTTTAAATGAATGGGATAGTAAAGCAGGTGACGGTGATTGTGGGTCAACCGTAAGTCCCATTAACACTAGGTTGTTGTTTCTCATGTACTGGTTTGTCATAAATGCATATTGAGCTGAGCTTACTTCCTACGATTGTACAGATGTTTAGAGGTGCGACAGCCATACTTGAAGACATGAAGAAGTAGTAAGTTTTTGATCAATTTGCTTATTTACACTATGCAATTTTTACATGTCCTTTTCGTGATTATGTTTCCTGTTTAAAAACCCCGTGGGAGTTATTTAAAACGACCTCTATAAATCTGACTAATGAGCTTGAAAAGAAAGGAATAGTATCCCATTAATTCTAATACCGTTTCGAGCCTTTTAGAAATGCAGGCTTTTAGTTACTCTGCTTGTTTTCATCAAATATAAGTTCCTGGTAAGGGTAATTGTACATGTGATGGTATTACAATTGCATGGTTTTATAGTAAGAGCATTTAGAGCCCGTTTGAGATTGATTCTAAAAAGCAAAATTCTGCTTAAATCATAATTAGTTTTCAAAATCTGATTTAATCTACTTTAAGCAGAATCACTTTACTGTTTGGCAAAAGTAGTTGTAAACTAGCTTAAAGCTATAAAAGTGTTTGGATAAAAAGTGATTAAATCAGTTCTACTATAACAAAAAGACCATAGAGGACATTTAAGAAATAAATTTCTAATATCCATTAGAAAGGTGATATTAAGATAACTTCTATTTGTAAATAACTATATGTATCAAAAGGTTATTTTCATCCACCTACAAATGGTATTTATTAATTACTTTAAATTAAAAACCCCCACGATCTCACATTAGGGCTTATAGTAGAGCAAATTAGTTAAAGTGAGTAAACACCCTCTGAACCTAAGGTTCTTACCATAGTTGGCGAGCTCAAATCTTTACATTAACTTCGATAAACGATGACTGGATAAGATTTCTACCATTTAAATGAATAGGATTAAGATTACTCATAACTTTTGCATCATTGTTTCTTATGAACTTCATTCTAGCATTCATGCATTAGTTAGATTCATGTATTTGGTTATAAATATCTGTGAAGCTCTGAATCACTTGTATTTTTCTCAAACAGAAGAAAATGTTTTGTAGCTGCAATCATTTTTAATATCTTGAGTAACATTGTTTAATTGTAGCTGATTGGCTTAGTAGGCTCTAATTGTGGCGAAGCAAGTTGTTAAATGTCCATTTCGTAGCTTTCTTTTCATATACGTTTCCATTTGGTCCCCGCTATGAGTAGAATTTAGTCAACGCATCCCCGGCTTATGGTGCAAAATCTTTATGCTTTGAAACCTATTATGGAGAACGACGAGCAATTTGGCATATGGGATTTGACCATAATGCTCTGTTACATGGACCGTTCACTTTCGGTGAAGGAGTTGTATCGACCATGTATGGATCCATCTTGATTCATCTGCCGGATGGATACGATCTTATAGTAAAGTATATTTGATGCAACAACATTGGGTTCAAAGAGCATGATAGGGTACATTAAAGTGTCCAGGCACCAGTAATGTCAACCAAGTTCAGGGTACTTTGAACTGTCCAGGCACCAATAAGAAAACGTCAAGTGAGTACTATTTGATGGCAAAGGGAAATAGTTACTATCACAATTTTGAACCTATCATGCTCTTTGAACCTGAGTTGTTGCATGTAAAATGCGTTTTTATGATTGCGCATCGTACCATGACATTGTGGAATTACTAATGTCTGTAGAAGCTTCAGCTGTTAGGGAATCAGCCCAACATGTTATATCATTGCTTTAACGCGTGGTTACCAGTTTCTCTAAAAACTTTAGCTGTTAGGGAATGTGCCCAACATGTATATCATTGCTTACACATGCCCCCAATTGCACGTGGGGAGAAATCAAGGTGCACCCCATGAAGTGGATAAACAAACTGACAGCCCAAGTTTTAAACCCAACACCTTCTTGACCATGAGCTCCAATACTTGTTAAGCTACTTGCGCTCTAAAAGCTTTAGCAGTCGGAGAATGGGCCGAACATATCATTGCTTTAACAAAAACACCAATTTGTAGCCATGATCGTTGGTGTGGTTCTATTAAATGGAGATTATGAATGTCCAGAAGGGTGCCTGATATAACCCTCGAGCACTGCACGAGCTAATCATCTACTAGTAGCTGGGAGGGCAGCATTTCCCATGTAACATCTACCAACAGGAAGCAGAAGCTTTAGAAAAAGGGCAAATCTCTGTAACATAAGAGAAAGCTATGGAGCATGCAGATTATGTTGTCTATCAGATTAATGCATATAAGTGGTTTTTGTTATTTTTCTCTTTGGTGGTTGCACTTTTGCTTTCGGTTGTTTTGTCCTCATCTAAGTTGTCTTTGTTTGCTTTTTTTTTTTAAATGCCTTTTGTCGTTTTAGTTTTTCAATGATATGTTCTTTTATATGGTTTTGTTCTCTTTTCTATTGTTAAATTGGTAGAGCAGAAACTCCGCTCCAGCCAGTGGATTGCTCTTGTCATCACTTCAAGATAATTGTTAAAATACTTGGGGTTATCTTGTGAAGCTAAATTTTAGTTTCTAATTGGTGATTTCCAGTTATCCCCTCAATGATGCTACAGAAACAGTCTATGAAATTGGGTCTTCTATCAGAAGAGTTATGGGAGGAACAAGTGGCATAATGTGAGATGCCTTTCCAACTTTTCAGCTTAGTTTGTTGGCCTATTTAAGCAGATCTGGTTGATATTTAATTAGTTATACTTGGCTGCATCTTTATTTGAAACAGATATGATATATTCTTTAAGGCAGCATATGGGCAATTGAAAGCAAAGAACCACCAGATGATAAAACCAGTGCACTGTGAGACTTCTCGTCATGCAAGTTTTTATTCTTGCTACCTTTATGTAAGACTTTATTGGTCAGTCTTTTGCGTCAATTGGTTCAGGGGCAGATGCACTTGAAGCTGCCATTGCTGCAGTTAGTAAATATGGAGGCGCAAGGGCAGGTTATCGCACATTGTTGGATGCTCTTATTCCAGCATCGTCGGTTCTCAAAGAGGTTGGATTGATGTTTGATGTGTCTTGCCAGTCATATTTCTTTTTGATATGGCCTCGAGTTTAGTTCCTGATGTAGCTATCTTCATAATTAGAGGTTAACTGCTGGGGATGACCCTGCCGATGCTTTTGTTCTCGCGTCTGAAGCAGCATTGGCTGGAGCAGAGTCCACTAAACTCATGCAGGCTCAGGTGACATTCTAGTTGATTACTTTCTTGAATGACATTAGTCTCTTGAAGTCCTTCGTGTCATATGCAACATCCTTTGATTCACTAGGGGCGGATAATAGTTACATTTACTGTTCTCTTCCTGCCAGATGCCGACTAAAATGAACTACTCTAAAACTGTTTGCCGTCTCTTGGCGTAAGAATTGCTGTATATAATGCAAAGCAAAATGAATCATTTGAAATGAGTGTTTCTGAAAGATGTGGGTGTTTCTGAAAGATTAGACACTTAGCAACTAACTTTTGGCATTTTAGAAAGAATGCCTGAGACTGCATCTTTGCCAGAATGACTAGACACATAGTCAGGCCCTTTTCCTTCTACTAGGCAAGAGCACCACTTAGGGGTGGCAAAATGGGTGGGTGGGTTGGGTTTGGTTGTGGGTATAAATGGGTGACTCACCCATTTCAATCCATTTAGTTCTGCGTTAAGTGGGTCATGCTTTTAAATGGTTGGTTTCACCCATTAAATCATTTATTACCCACTAAATTGTTTTGGCTCTCTCTTTTTACATCTTTCATCAACCAACACCATCGCCAGTGTCAAAACCACCACCGGCACCACCATAATGCAACACAATCACCAAGATTCCCGCGCCACCATATCCACATCCGCCACCATCGCCCGCCGCATTGTCACCGCCATTACATGCACAACAACCACCACCACTCAGCCCCACCACTGAGCTGCCCAACCATACGCCTCACCACTCAGAACGCCACCGCCCCATACAGCTCACCGCCCCGCCACAGAGCGAACATTTAAGCATACGCAGATTTAAGCATTACCCAGCGTGCAAACTATCTTGTTCTTGGGCCTCATCTCGCCAGCCGCACAATATGCATTGTTGCCATTCATCATCTCTAATCCCAATGTCACTCGATGATCCGTAACACAGAAAAAAAGGGACGAATGATATAGAGAAAAGGAGATATGAATCACAGTATATCTAATTCAGGTAGATCTAATTCCAGATCTGAGCCAAGATGACTCCATGCCTTCGCCGGAATCATTAGATGAGGGCATCGCTGCAGTGACAGCAGCTGTGATGAAGCCGCAGCGTCCGCGGGTAAGGAGGGAGTGGCGGCAGCGATGGCGGTGGTGCGAAGCGGCAATGACAATTGGTGGTGGGAAACTGGTGGCAGCGATGATCGGTGGTTTATCCGTCGCCGGTGAGTGGAGATGACGACAGCGTGAGGAGTTGTGGCGAGCAATGGCAGGCTTGGTGGTTTGCTCAGGGAAGAAAGAGAAGAAATGGACGGGTGAGGAAGACTTCTGTGGGAAGTTATAAGTAAAAAAAAAAAGTAAATAAGTGTTGATGGGTAAATGGACACCCATTTATAAACCATGAAAACCAATGTGGGTTATAAAATTTTTGATCCATTTATACCCAATTATATAGACGGATGGGTTTGGGTGGTTTTTAAGTGGGCGGATAAACGGGTTTGGATTGAGATTGCCACCCCTAGTACCACTCCTAAAATAGATAGCATAACCAACGTTTTCATTTTCTTGCCTCTACAATTGGATACAAATTACTTTGTTTTAGGTGCCTGTATGTCAGGTCATATTTATGTAAGGCACTATCTATATGGGGTACACATTAACCTTTATTAACTACTCGTCTGTTTTGAACAAGCGGAGCATGCAGAATCATTTGATCTATGATATGATATAGAACCTTCAACCTAAATACACTACAACCCCCCTCCCCCAACAACTTAACACCTTCCCAGACACAACCCCATGCAACAGAGGAATAAGCACAAAAGGAAGAGAGATTGGGGAGAGAGTAGAGTACAAAGTCATTTACAGATAAGGCTCTTTATTTCGTTTATTTTCCCTTTAACGTTAGCAATCTATGCAGAAAAAAATTCAATAATGTTTTGTTTGCTGCTTGCTGTGCCTCTGCATGATTGTCGGCTCAAGCGAAATGCTGTTAGTAGAAATATAAGAAGCGTTTAGGCAATATGCATTTGGTATGATTGTTATGAGCTCATCATTAGGTGTGGTATCAACATAGCTCTTGATGCGTGCCATGATATTTGCTTGTACCTCTTGCACCGTATGGCAGATTCTTCTTATTACAAAAAGACTGGTCAGCATCGGTCTGAGATCATCTCAGCTATCTTTGCATGCCCCTCTATTATTTAGCTTGTTGTATGTCTTAAAAGATTGTTATCAAAGTTAAATAAATGAGTTTGGACGATGGATCTCTTGCATACTTCTTCAACTTCCTATTGGAAAGATCTAATCAGTTAGCTTTTTAGGCCGGCCGTGCTACGTACATCTCTCGGGAGATCCTTGCATCAGTTCCAGATCCAGGTGCTGTGGCTGCAGCTTCATGGTTTAGAGCAGCAGCCTTAGCCGTGAAGGAGAAATGCCAGGCCTCATAAGCACATTTATCTGGCTCATCCCATACTTCTTTCACACCTTTCCCGTGATCGAAGATTCACGCTTGTAATATTTTGCCCTTTAAACTTTAAACTGATCTAACCATCTAGGCTTTCCGCTTTTGCATTCTGCATAAAGCTGAGAGAGCAAGTTCGAGTTCTCATATGTTGAACGATATTTTTCTCACAATCTGAAAGACATTATTTCACTTCCATTCGTTGAATATGTAGTTCATTAATATAGCGTTCTTGAGACAGTTTTCTCTCCGAACACTGTCGAATTTTTCAATAAAATTAGAGTTATTAAGTCTTCGGACTGAGGTCTGAAGCTTTTGATTCTAATTCCTTGCTTTTACAGGTAATTTAGTGGTTTTTTCCCCTTGCATTCTTAGGCCTCCCAGTACAACTAGGCAGTCTCTCTTACAAGGTCTCTTCTGTGCATATATAGAAGCTACTTGCTTAGCTCCTGCATCGGCGGCAAGAAGGCAATTTGAGGCAAAAATGCATCTTCATCGTATTGCTTCGAACAACTAATGAAAATTGTCAATTGCAGTTTTCAGAACCTTAAAAAGTTTCAATTTGTGGATTAATTGTTTTCACGTCTGTCAGGCAAGACTTGAGAAAGACCCTGCCGAGAACTTAAGAGCATTTAAATTCGCCGGTCTAGCTCTTCGCTTTGAGAGCCCTCGAAGACTCTGTTGTCTCTGTCCACCGCACTTGCTGAACCGCAGCTGCCCGCCACTCCTTGCCATGTTCTCTCGCCGGATGACCTTTGCGAAGATGAATCTGGGGCACTGTGTCCCTGTTTGCTGAAGTTAGTTGCCTGTGTATCTTGGCAGCTGACTGGGTTTGTTCTTCTCCAGCTTTTTCTCCCCTCTTTCTTCCACACCTTAACATCTATCCCCCGCCTTTCCCCTTCTTCCCTCCTGTAGAAACCAACTGGCTTCATCCAGTGTTGCCTCCTCTAACGAGGAGGCGCCTTTGGCTCTTGAACGATGCGGTTACATGGCTGAGGTAGATGGTCTTCTGCTTGCGTCTCAAACCTCTTGATGGACCGAAACTTTAATAGGCCGATTTGTGGACTCGAGGGTCTTCTCTGTAGAGCTCATCCAAGCGGTGATTAACCATCACTGGGATTTGTTAGGTGCTGTCGAAGTGGAAGCCGTAGGAGACCTTTTTGCCTTTCATTTTACAACCTCAGAGGACTTAGAGTTGCTTCTAGCCGAAGGTCCCTGGAATATTCAAGGCGCTTTAGTACGGCTTGTGCGTTGGTTTCCGTTTTCCTGTGTACCTCTCCTTGATTTCTCTACTGTCGACTTGTGGGCTCGGCTACACGACATTCATGCAGAATATTTCTTCTATGAAGCGGCCACAACCTTAGGCAGGTATTTTGGTGAGGTGCTCTCCATCGATTGGTCCGCTCGACGTCAACAACGCCGTGATTACTTCTGCATTCATGTCCGGGTTCGGGTTACAGACCCCCTTGTGGCGGGAGTGTTCTTGCGTACCGTTGTTGAGCACTGTAACTGGGTGTGGGCGTCCTATGAACGAGTATTCCGCATCTGCTATAACTGTGGCGTTATTGGTCATTCCAACATCGATTGCTCGCTTGCTCTTCCCTCAGCTCGGCGAATGGTGGAAGCAGTCTTGGGACGTTACTCTTCTCCAACCGATGCTCATCTGTTTTACCAAAATGCTCGCCCGCTGTTCACGCACCGACTCCGTGCCTTCGCAAATACCAATCGAAATCGAACTAGTCGGATACGTTTCACCGATGATTTGGAAAACCTAATCGAACACGCGGATCAAGCAGCGCCTGCGCAAGGTTTGTCGGGCACTGTAAGCATCAACTCTAGCCTTCTCAGTTCCTCCAATCCTCTCTCGGGCTCCCGTTTCCTTGGTTCCTCCTTGTCGTCATCTTCTTCCTCAACGGGCAGTTACCATTCATGCGACAGTAACGGGACTAGCGACACCTTGCATGCCGCATCTGATACCCAGCAACGCGACTTACCAGACACTCCATCTTTACGGCCAGCAAAGCTGGGATCGCCGAAATTTGTCAATCCGCTTATTCCGGCGGCTTCGCCGGAAATCCAACCGATGATGTCGCCGCCGGCAGATGCTCCGGCCATGCCTGCTCGACGTGGCAACGCTGATCCCGAAAGCATCTTCTCACGTGACCACGTTGACCTTGCAGCTGCCAACGCAATCTCGGATCCTTCGCCTCATGCTGCGTGGAACCCGTTTAATTTTTTGGCTTCAAAAATGGCGGCTGGCATCTTCAGGGATAAGGCAGAAGAGCTCCACCTTCAGCTGGATACTGGGCTTGGACGTATGTGGGCTGATTTCATCTTTGGCACATCTGCACGTGAGCTTGGAGTTTGTATTTCGGCTCCTACAGCTGGGCCTATTTACGTGGGGCAGCCTGATGGCCCAAATGCACAGGAGCTCACATTGCACACTCCTGCATTTCATGAATTTATTTCAACTGGTTGTGTGGGCTACTTGATCAATATGGTACCTTTACTGCAAATAATCATGGTGGGCTTCAAGAATCTACGCTCTCGGATTTAGCCAACGCTAACGCGGAGCTTGGGCCGTTGGCTGAAATTGCCACTGAATCATCTTCTTTGGACGTTGCCTCGCTTGTTAAGGCCGTTGACCGTACCTGTCTTTCACCGGTATTTTCACTACATTTAAGCTCTTCGTCTGAGGACTCCGTTATGGAAGAGGATTCAACACCAGCTATCGTTACCACCCAAGCTCTCATCCTCCGCAGCACAGTTATGGATCCTCTTAGCTTTTGGCGCCAAATGGGATGGGATACCTTCTTGTCTGATTCGTCTGATTCGTCTCATGTCTCATCTACCAGTTCCCGTAAACGCTCACACGAGACGTTGAACCTTTCTTCGGAACTCCGGGTTCACTCTAAGAAGCTGAAACCTTCGCCCTCTACTCAGAATATACTTCACCTTGGTGTATCATCGAGCACTTCCTCAGCATCGTCCGGCACCAGCCAGCAGAAGCGGATATCCCGAGCGCCAGAAACAGATCCTACGCAGCGCTTCAAGCGACTTCGTATACTGGCAGTACAGACTGCGGACGAGCCTCCGGGTACGCATACACGTCATTGCTCTTATTATCTGCCTCGTATATTAGTGCTCAGTAATCTATTCATTGATTATATTTTGCGGGGTGATGGGTTTTCTAAATTCTGGGCTTGGGTGATGATTCTTTGTCTTGGCTCGCAAAGTGCCAGAATTATGAGTGTCAATCCTTTTTGGCGTATTTGGTTTGTACGGCACTTGGTGTGTGCCGTTGGTCTTCGCTTGGCTTTGGTGGTTGGGCCTTACCAACCACGGGGTCCATGATGATCCTCAGCTGGAACTGTGGGGGTTTCGGTCAGACCGCCACAGTTCGTACAGCGATTCGTCTGATCAAGCTGTACAAACCTGATATTGTTTTTCTTATGGAAACTAAGGCTAGTCATAAGTTGGTTGCTTCTAAATTTCTTAAATTCGGGTTTTCTTGTTTTGTGGGATCGGACCCTATCGGTCGTAGTGGCGGGCTTTGGCTTGGTTGGCTAGGCCCGATTTCCTTAACAATTCATCATGTTAGCGTGAACTGTATCCTATCTTCCTTAGTTAACCTAGCCGGGGAAATGGAGATGTATGGTTTTATCTACGGACACCCTCAGGTTCCGCTAAGGGCAATGACTTGGCGTTCGATTGCCACTCTTCTACAACCTTTCCCTGTTCCCATTTGCTTGTGTGGCGATTTCAACCAGGTGTTAGACTCCTCTGAAAAATCCAGTGGCGGCACCGCCATACCTTCGGGTAGCTCGGCTTTTCGTGAATTTTTAGCTCAGTTTGGGTTTTCTGATATACGTTGGGAGGGACCTTTATACACTTGGGTACGAGGTTCTCCAACTCACGGCTTTGTTTATGAAAAATTAGACAGAGTGCTTGCTTCATCAGCCTGGGTTGTTCTTCATCCCTCGGCTCTAGCCCGAAACTTAGCAATTCAGCGTTCCGACCATGCTCCCATTTTATGCAGCACAGAAGCCTCTCATATCGCTTTTCCTTACCCTTCTAGATTTGAGGCCATGTGGTTAGCCTCGCCGCTCTGCCTATCTTTCATTCGAGCTCAATGGTCCTACTCTATAACGGGCTCGCCCTTGTTCCAGCTTATGCGTAAACTGGACAAAGTTCTTCAATCTGTTCGTGTCTGGAGCTCAGCTAATCTTGGGCATCTTGACGCTCAAATTAAGACGGTTCACCAGTTGCTTGTCGACAATCAGTCTCAGATGCCAAGGTCGGTAACTTGCAATCTGATTGAATCCTCTCTACGTCATCGGTTGGACTTCCTGCTGAAATATGAAGAAATTTTCTGGGCTCAACGCTCCAAAATTACCTGGTTAGAGGTGGCTGATCGCAACACAAAACTCTTTCATGCCTCAACTGTTATCCGTAGGAATTAGAACTTTATTTCTTCCATCACGACTGCCTCTGGTGCTGTGATCTCAGGTGAATCTGGTCTTCGCTCCTCCCTGGTTGAGTATTTTTCTAACCTCCTTGCCCCGCCCCCTCCAAACCCGACCCTATGCCTTCAGATTCGAGACTATGTGTCTTACTTACCACTTCCGACCTTATCCCAGAGTCATGTTAGTCACCTCCAACAACCTTTTACTCCGGCGGAAGTGAAGCGTGCAACTTTTCTAATTGGAGATCTTAAGGCACCTGGGCCTGATGGATACCCTGGGATAGTCTTTAAGAAATGTAAGGACATTATGGGACCGTTAGTCACTTCGGGTGTGCTATCTTTCCTTAACTCCAAACACCTTTTACGGGAGGTCAACCGAACCTACCTTGCACTGATCCCGAAAATCAAGGCACCTGAAACACCTGCGGACTATCGACCTATCAGTCTTTGTACCGGAGTTTACAAAATCATTTCCAAGGTGCTCGTCAATAGATTGAAACCTATAATGCCGGATTTGATTTCTCCCTTTCAGAATGCTTTTCTAGCTGATCGATGTCTCTCTGATAATGTCCTTCTTGCGCAAGAACTCACTGACTGTGTTCGGAAGCGCAAAAAAGGCGGGGTTGTATTAGTTGCCCTCAAATTAGACTTGAGCAAAGCGTTTGATCGGGTTCGCTGGGAATTTGTAAGAGAAGTCCTTTTGGCCCTTCATTTTCCTTCTAACTGGGTTCAGCTGATCCTCCAATGTATTTCCTCAGTCTCCTATGCTATTTTGGTTAATGGGGCACCTACATCCTTTTTCGACCCCACTCAGGGTATTCGGCAGAGGGACCCCCTCTCACCGTACCTTTTCCTTCTCTGTGCGGAGATCCTCTCTGTCAGCCTTCTCCGCGGAGAACGCGAGGGCTTGTTTCAGGGCATCAAGGCTGGGAAATACTCACCATCCGTCTCTCATCTTCTATATGCTGACGATATCTTTATCTTCATGCGACTTTCTAAAGAAGCTCTGCGTGACATTGAGGCTGTTAAAATGATCTTACAAAACTATTGTCAGCTTTCTGGCCAATGCATTAATTGGGCAAAATCTTCTCTTGTCATCAGCCCTAATGCAAGCTCTGAAAAAAGACTTCTTATCGAACGGGCGTTTGAGTTTCCCGCTTCCTCGCTTTTGGGAAATATTTGGGTATTCAGCTCGACGTGACAGAATCTAAAAAGGAAATCTTTCGATCTCTAGTGCAACGTGTTCAGGACCGCTGTGCACATTGGCTTGGACTTTTACTAAATAAAGCAGGCCGTGCCACTCTTATTACTTCAGTTCTCTCCTCCCTACTTGTTAAATAGAAGTCTGAGATCAAATTCCCAGCGGCTGTTTGTACTCAACTTGACCAAAATTCGGCCCAGTTTTGGTGGTCAGGCGAGGCTACGCGACACTCTATTCATTGGTTAGCGTGGCCTTCCCTGTGTCTACTGAAAAAGCATGGCGGTCTAGGGTTTCGTGACTTTCGCCTTTTCAATCAGGCCTTACTTACTAAACAGGCTTGGAAGCTTGGGACCAATCCCCAAAGTTTAGCGGCTCGGGTACTCAAGGGCCGATATTTTGCTCGGCGCCAATTTCTACACCTTACTCAGCCCCGTTCCTGCTCATGGATTTGGCGCGGTGTTCTTCTTGGGCAACGTATCCTTAAACAAGGCGTGCAATGGCAGATTGGCGATGGGAGATCGATTTCGGTATGGATGGATTGGTGGCTACCTTGCGCCCCGCCAAATATCTTACAGCAATATCGTACTAGCACTGCTACCTCTTGGATGATCTCTAACTTGTTCATTGCCAATACTTCCACCTGGGATTTAGATAAGCTCCTACACACCTTCCCTGACAACCTCATCCCTAACATTCTGCAGCTCTGCTTATTACCGTTAGGCACGCCAGACCGCTTATTCGGTTCTTTTAGTCAAGGTAACAGCTGCCCGGTTGCTGCGGTCTACCGTTTTTTGTCAAAACGACCTGCCTCTGCCTCTGTGCTGCCCGCAACCTTTTGGTCTCGACTTTGGAGACTTTCGATCCCAGAAAAGCTCAAAATTTTCTTATGGCAATTCAGCCACGCTCGTCTGCCACTATTGCCTGAACTTCTTAAACGCCATTGTCCGGTACAAGTCTCATGTCCGTTATGCTTGTCACAGCCAGAAACACCTGAACACCTGTTTCTTGATTGTGAACAAGTTCAGCCCATTTGGACATTCTTCTTAGGTCGCAACGTCTTCATGCGACCTATTACCTCTGCCACCCGCTGGTTCGCTCGTTGTCTGCTGTCAAACCTTACTCCTGCCAGCAACGCCTTACTCCGAATTGTATGCATTGCAGTTATCCTTTGGAATATTTGGTTAGGCCGCAATTCAACGATTTTCGCTGCCAATTTTTTTTTGTGCGGGACTGATCATCACACAGACTCGTTCCTTACTGCACTGCATTATTGGCACGCCCACCTTTCACACTCGCTGACACCATGTACAAGACTCTGGTCGGGAATGCCCATCAGCTTTCGTTGACTGCTACGAACATTTTTATCCTTCGTTATGTTACATCTATTTTTCAGAGAATTGCGCATGTCCACTACCACCTTCCCCTGTTTTCTGCTCCATTTCGGTTTTAGGCTCACCCGCTGACTGCAGCTTTGGAATGGGGTTAGTTCTGTTTAACGGGGCATGGACCCCAATTGGTGCGACCATTGATACACTCACAGCTAGGGACGAATTTAATGCATTTCAGTCAGCATTAAATATCGCGCTCAATTGGGCTTTAAAGCTAAAACATTATCATATTATTTTCCTCTTCCCTGATTGTTCCTTTCTGGTGCAGTTGACATCAGCAATTAAAGAATGTTCGACTTCGTCCGTTTTTTTGTGTACAGTTCTACCTAACTGCAAGGGTTTGCACTCAGTGCTAGCCACCCAAGGAAAGGCCAGTACTCTCCGGCTTTCGTCATCCTTAGCAGCTTTTGTCTCGCGATCTGGTGGGCTTTGTCAGGAGTGGGTTTCTGCGACACAACCTGTCCGACGCAGGGATGCTGCTTGATCTACTTGTGGTGTTTTTGATTCTTGTAGTCAGTGTGTTATCATTGATTTTTATTATAGTCAGTTTTAGTATCTTGGAAAGAGCCCTGACGAAGGGTACTACTTTCCCTCTTGTATATTCGACCGTTTCATATCTGAGTATATATTTCTACTCTTTTTCCCAAACAAAAAAAATTTCGCCGGTCTTTTTTCCTGGGGGTGTTGCACATATTTGGTTCATCATAGTTCAACAGCGGCGGCTCGGAATTTGTATCCATATTTGATATGGTAGAGATCTCCTCCGTGTGTTTATTCAGAAAATTGGATCCTTGATCAAGTAAGTCGATGAAAAGCTATTGAGAAAGATTTGATAAAACCAATGCATATTATAGAAAAGAAAATCCTATGACAAGTAGAAGCAACCCTAATTAAAACCTAGGAGTGGGGATTGAACAAGTATAGTCACTCAATCATCTTAGCATAAGAATGATACCAAAACTAATCACGCATATCATGTCAATATCAATCACAAAAGTAAACCCTAAAGCTTGCAATTCTAATCACTGATTAAATCAATTTGAGCACATAACATGTTTAATAAGCAATAATCATGATAAGACCCTAATTGCGATCTACATGGTTAAGTATTACCTCTAGCGACAAATATTACCACGATGTAAAAAATTGGATGCCATGCTTTTGAACTGACCCACCCACCACGGGATTGTGCTTTAATCATCGGCAAAAATTGTTTGCTTAGCTCCTGGATACCCATCTCTATGGTTGTGGAATTGATTGGGGTGATTGAACAGTTCACAAGTTAGAGGTGATTTAGACACAATATATATCAAGGTATTTTAAGGTTCGATTACAACCAACGAGCCCTGAGACTAACATGAAGTTCATCGCCAGTCTACATTCATTCCTACTGTTTGCTTTGATCATCAAATCATCATGTAATTAACCATGAATGGTTGTTCATACATCTTAATAAACTCTCTGTCAAAGTGCAGTTGCATCTTTCTTGGCTTCCGCCTTATGAATTTGGTAAAAAATAAGTTCTTCTCATTCTTCTCAGATGATTATAATTTCATCCTTCCAACGAACTTTATATGTACCTTCCGCCTTGTTGAATAACTTTTTAATGCGCTTACCACATGACGTATTGGGTTCGGAAACATACCGTACGAAGTCTCCGAAAAATTTCAACGTAGGATCCTTGTTGTTACGAGCCTCCAACACGCTTGATCTTTTTCGCAGGTACGAAAACGGCTACTAGAGTCAAGTTCTTTGTCCACGAACCAAATCTTAGAGTTTGGTGATTGCTCTAGAGAGAGTGCTATATAGAGAGAGGAATTATTGCTATGACCTCTAATTTATTGGGATATCTCTAGCCTTTATATAGAGATATAATTAGAGACTGGCTTTACCTCAAACTCTTAGGAGATAAAGATGTATTTACCTCAAACACTTAGGAGATAAATATCCTCTAATTAACTGTAATTATCCAGACTAACAAATACACATTATCTGTTAGTGGGCAGATAATGGGTCCATTGACCCAATTTATTAACAGCTCCCACTCGCCCACACACAGGGCAAATAAATCGTACAGTCCCTCTCTCTCTCTTGTCCACTCATCTCCTCATACAGGAAATGGAACGTGCGACCTACGAGAAAGGATGTCCAGTTGAGGAGTATTGTATTAAGTTATCACCAAACTAACACAATACATCACTCCAATAAATCTCGTATGTACCCTAGATAGTTCAACTACACCAGATTAAACACTCTCAAATCCCTCGTAATGAGCAGTGTTAAACCTCTCATATGTTATGTATTCATGACTCATATCGAAACGAAAATCGACAAAGTCGCCCGGGCTATGAATCACACAACATGGTGTAATATTGAACTTTCTTTCCAAAGCCCTCATGTCATTCCAATTAGACCCAACCGCTTTCCTAGACATGCCCCGCGAGACCGCATCATCCATGATCCAAGGGTACATGCTAAAGTAGCGACATTGAGTATCCTCTTCATGACATAGTCTAAGGTGAGAAGGGTACTACATAGGATCAAAAGTATTTCGATCCAAGTGGCTCACACAGTGACGAAGCAGGGATTCATTCATCACTCCCACTGTCGGTCTGCATTTAGCACATGCAGTATGATTTGCATGCTATGGCGTAACCCGCAAGGGCGTGTCACATAAATGTATAATGAAATACGCCATACGAATCTAAGTCTAGTCGTTGTACAAGTGCCTAACCTGAGTTTTTCAGCCCAGTCACTCTCATAGTGCCTGCCTGAAATCTCACATTCGGCTATAAACAGGCTACATAGAGTTGTGGAGATACTCTATGATCGACCTACATTTTTAGGTCTCATCTTAGCTCCAACTAAGGCGACATGTTTGCATTACAAACTGTATCATCTTATTCGCCCACTTGGCGCCTAAGACAATTATGTCTCATCTTGCTCGCTATCTTAGCGCCAAGGTGAATTACCCGTGTGAGTGGGTCAATTCGAGCCTGGTGACACTCTCAATAAGGATGTATATGTAATCACATTCATTCCAAAATAAACTCAAATCAAGGAATGAAAATATGATAAATAATGTCAAGTACATAAGATGCCATAAACATATCAAAACCTACGGAGTCCCATACTCCTAATGTGAGAAAGGAAAACATCTCTAGCAATAGGCTTGGTCAAAGGATCAGCCACCATTTTGCCAGTAGGTATATGTTTCATGGACACCTCTCCTTGCGCAACTAAAGCTCTAATGAAGTGATAACGAAGGCCAATGTGTTTGGCCTTCCCATGATATTTGGGGTCCTTTACAAAATCTAGGGCAGCTGTATTGTCACAATGAACAGTGACAGCCTCATCTGCATGAGCTGTAACCCCTAGAGCCTGTATGAATGACCTCAACCAAACAGCTTCCTGGACTGCTGCTGAACAAGCAACATACTCCGACTCTATCGTGGATAGGGCGATGCAAGACTTTTTCTTGCTGTACCAAGAGATAGCTCCACCTGAAGTGGATCTGTGCTCATCTCTATCAGCGCCCCAATCAGCATCGCTGTATGCTCTCAGTCTCAAGTCTCCACCATGGTAACACAGGACGAGATCAGCAGTTCCACGTAGGTATCGAAGAATCCTCTTCACCGCATTCCAATGAGCGGGTCCAGGATTACTCTGATAACGACTCACCATTCTAACGGCATAGCAGATGTCTGGACGCGTACACAGCATAGCGTACATCAGACTTTCTACTACAGCCGCGTAAGGCACTTTGGACATCCGATTCTTTTCCTCATCATTCTTTGGGCATTGGTCTGTTGTTAAAGTACACGCCTTGTCCATTGGAGTGTCTATGGGTTTTGAGTTATGCATACGAAATCGTTCAATGACTTTCTTGATGTATGTCTCTTGAGACAAACCGAGAAGTCTCTTTGAACGATCACGTACGATTTTAACCCCGAGCACATAATTAGCTTCTCCCATGTCCTTCATCTCGAAAGTTGAGGACAGCCACTGCTTAGTGGCGACAATGGAACTCATGTCATTCCCAGCTAAAAGAATGTCATCCACATACAAAGAAAGGATTAGAATATTTTTCTTGGATCGTTTTACGTAAACGCAATGGTCTTGTTCAATCATTTCAAAACCTATAGAGGTAATGGCATGATGAAACCTAAAGTACCACTGCCTAGACGATTGTTTGAGACCATATATAGAACGTTTGAGACGGAAAACTTTGCGCTCATGTCCTTTGACTTCAAAACCCTCGGGTTGAGCCATATAAATCTCTTCGTCTAGTTCTCCATTGAGAAATGCAGTCTTAACATCCATATGAAAAAGTTCTAAATCCTGCTGGGCGACAATAGCTAGGATCAGGCGAATTGAAGCAAATCTCACCACTGGGGAGAAAGTATCTTCATAGTCCACACCCCGTAGTTGGGTATAGCCTTTCGCCACAAGATGTGCCTTATACTTGTCAATTGACCCATCTGCCTTGCGCTTGACTTTTAAAACCCACTTGTTTCCAATAGTCTTGCGCCCTGGCGGAAGGTCAATCAACTCCTAGACTTGATTCTTTTCCATTGAGCTCAACTCATCCTTCATTGCAGCCATCCAATCATTTCTATCAGATGAAGATAAGGCTTCTTCCACAGAAGTAGGCTCGTCTTCATCATTTGGAGTGCACATAAGAATTTCTTCGTCAATCTCAAAACGACGACGTGGAACTCTTCCTCGTGCACCTCTACGCAGTTGAGAATCTTGTTGACCTAATGGTCCTTGTGGTGTGCTCCCACTGTCTGGGATACTCCCACTAGGTTGAAGGTCACTTACACTATCTTCAGCGACAACCGGATGAGGAACTAATTCCCCACCTTCGCTTGGAGATGGTAAAGTGGCTTCAACCTTCTCTAACTCATAGAGGTCAAAATTTTTACTTCCGTCTCCAATGCTTGAAAAATTACTCTATATGAAATCGACATCGTGAGACTCTATTTTAGTCCTTCCACCATTTGGATGTTCACCATACATCACATAGCCTTTAGAGTTTTCAGAATACCTTAGAAAGATACTCTTCTTTGCTCTAGGCCCTAGTTTCCCATACTTATGAGAAGTACTGTGAACATAACCTGCTGAGCCCCATGGGCGCAAGTTATCCAAATTTGACTTTTGGCCATTCCAAAGCTCATAAGGGGTGGCTTTGATTGACTGTGAAGGAACACGATTAAGTATATCGGCTGCAGTCCAAAGGGCATCCCCCCAAAAAACTATCGGCAGGCTTCCTTGCCCCATCATAGACCTAACCATGTCTAACAATGTTCTATCCCTTCTTTCCGCAACACCATTTTGTTGTGGAGTATTAGGAATATTAAGTTGCATGCGTATCCATTTTTCCTCACAAAACTTCTTGAAGTGGTCTGACAAATATTCGCGTCCCCGATCAGTGCGAAGTGTTTTTAAACTCTTCTCTTTCTGATTCTCAACCTCTACTACAAAGCGTTTGAAACAGTCCAAAGCTTCATAGCGGTGAGATATCAGATACACATAACCATATCGCGTATAATCGTCTATCAGTGTAAGGAAATAAGAGGCGCCATGGCGTGCCTTTACACTCATAGGTCCACATATGTCAGAGTGAACTAGCTCAAGTGGTTGAGTTGCTCTCACAGCCTTTCCAAAAGGCTTCCTACATGCTTTACCGGCCAAACAAGCCTCACAAGTTTGTAGATTGACTTTTGCGAGTGGGCCTAAAAAGCCTTCTCTAGCCAAACGAGTCATTCTATCTTGGCCTATGTGGCCCAGCCTCACATGCCAGGTGGTAGAATCATTCATAATATTATCATTCACAACATAAGAATAAGACGAGTGAGAATAAATTAAATACAATTGAAAAAGACTGTCCATGCGAAAACAATATCCGAACAAAACATCATCAAAAAAGATGTCCAACTTATTACCCTTAAAAATAAAGGAAAAACCAATGTCTAATAAAGCAGTAACTGAAAGTAGATTAAGCCAACAGTGGGTGCATATCGCACATCCTCAAGAATCAACGTGCGCCCAGTGCGCAACTTTAGTTGGTAAGAACCAACCCCTAGCACCTCTTCGGAGCTATTGTTTCCCATGAAGATATGTTTGCTTCCCACTGGAATCCGGTGGTAATCTACGAACCCCTCTCGATCACGTGCTACATGTTTTGTTGCACCTGTATCCACAAACCACACAGGTTAGAAATAAGCAACCATCACATGTGATGAAACATATAACTGAGAGAAAGATTCAGAAAGTACCTTCTTCGGCTCAGTGCAATCACGAGCGAAGTGTCCTTTCTGTTGACAGTTGAAGCATTTAACTTTAGACAGATCCTTTTTTTTTTTTTTTTTTCCTCTCTTGCGTTTCTTCATTTTCCCTTCTTTTGGCGCAGAAGTGCTAGCCTCACCTTTCTTGCCTTTCTTACTTTGTCTTCCGCGCTTGCCATTTGCAGTGCGTGATCCTTTTTGGACGACATAAGTAAGGGTATTGTCAGCATCTCGAGTCTCAGCCTCAAGGATGACATGTTGTGAAACATCAGAAAAGTTCTTGATGTTTTCACTATGGGTCAATATCTGTTTCATATTGGCCCATGAGGCAGGAAGGGACCTTATGACAGCTCTGACTTGCTGCTCATCTGTGAGCGCATGTCCAGCATCCCTCAGCTTACCAATCATATTGGACATCACCCTTAGATGCTCACTCATGGTATGCTTAGGGTCTTTTGTGTACTCCTCAAACTTGATCACAAGGCTACGAAGCCGCGTAGTTGAGGTTCCACCAAAAGAGAACTTGAGCTGCTCCCATAAAGCTTTGCAAGTTGGAAGTTCATCATACTGCCCAATTAGATCATTTTGCAAGCTGCTCAACAAGGTGTAGCGCGCACTACGATCTTTCTGATTCCACTTCTGGTAGGCAGTGTGGTCTCTTAGGGGTTGCGCCTCAGTTGGCGCGACCATCTCCTTGGTCAAGTGCTCTTCGAGCTCTTGTTCGTTCAGCATGAATTTCATCTTTTTGTGCCAAACGTCATAATTATCTCCGTTAAGTTTCTCACCCTTAACGAGATCAGCTATGACATTTTTGGTGGCCATTATATTCACTACATTAGATTGCGCAAGAAAAAGACATTAATTATACATCCTTCTATTTATTTCAAAAAATTCAAATGAAAAACATAATCCTTCCTCACATCATGAAATCGAAAATCTGCTAAGCTCGTAATCATCTCCCATGTATGTGAGTTGGGAAAAATATTTTTCAAGTAATTTTTCGCAATAAATTTCATCATCATATAAGCCACAATATAATAAATCATCCACATGATAATTTAGAACAATATAAAATTGCACCATGCAATTAAGTGTGCAAGGACTCCATTGAGCCCTATTGACATTCTAATAACTTATGCTAAGAAAATTCTGGTTTGAATAATGTGCGTGCGAAATTACATCCCCGTACAAGGCTTTCTGGAAAAATACAGGGAAATAATAGATTACATCATCTTTGAGAATCCTACTACAAACTACTCCAATAAAACAAATGGAGATGCCGCACAACACATTATTCTCAAAAGAATTTTCTTAAAACAAGAGTAAACACATTAAACATAAGTTTCTTTAGAATGCCAATCTAATATCCATCCATTTAACCTAAAACTAGCATGCTCAAATAACAAGTTAAAGGGTAATAAAATGGATGAATAGGCCACATTCTCCTCCCAAGGAAAACGGGCAACAAAGGCCTTGAAAAATAAATAGTTTAAAAGTGAAGAAATACAAAAAACCCAACAAATATACCTCAAAAGTATATTTAAACCATAACACAAATCAAGGCAAGCATGTAACAAATTAGACATAATTTATCTATGTCATATAACTCTCCAAAAATATTTATTGCTACTCACGAAGTGCAAAAAATAATATTTACACATTATTCGTATTTTTGGAAACCACAAAAGTACCACAAAAATACTCACAAATGACCAAAAACCGAGAGATAAATTCTTAAAAGATGACAAACAGTAAATTTGACCCTAATATACCCTATGGATTTAAATAAAAATTTCTGTGTGTATAAAAAAAAATTTAAAACTAATTTCTTTAGAAAAAGTTGTTTAAAAATTAAATATAACACACAGAGGATATAAAGGTAATTTAACACAATCGAAAATTTTCAAAAGGCACAACAAGGCTCCACTCGTCGGTGGTGACGAACACCGGCCAAAAAACAGCCCGCACGCGCCTCCACGCGCCGCCATGCGAGTGAGGCAGCGTCTAGGGATATCTGGTAGGCGCGTGCTTCAGCACGCGCGCGTGGAGCGCTGGGCGGTGCCTTGCTGGCGCGTGAGGGCGCGTGAGGCGCGTGTCGCCGCGTGACAGTGCGGCACCTCGCTGGCTTGGCGCGTGGCCCACATGTGCGACTCGGCTTGGCGCGTGTCGCGCATCTGCGGCTCGGCTTGAGCGCGTGGGGCCCGTGGAGACACTGTTCATCATCTTCATTAAACCCTAATTTTTTTTTCAGCGCCGCTATGCCGCGATGCCAACTTCCGAAGGCCATATCTCTCTCGTTTTTAAGCCCAATAATGCGTGCCATATATCGTTGGAAAGCTTATACGACATAGATTAATTATGTACCAACCGATCATGATAAAAACTGAATATCATGCTCCGAATTTGAGTCCCAAAACTCGAAAAAACCACAGTTTTCTTGAAAAATAAAATCGTGATTTCTCACAAATCATGCATCCAATAATCACGAAAATTTATGGAGTTCATCCTCAACTATAGGAGAACAAAAGCATATAATTATTTTTCAGAAAACATGCTCAATAAATTTTGAATTTTTGTAATGGGTCTCGATCATGTATTCGGAAAAAATCGCAACATGCACATAATTATACTAGCATGTTAAAGGCGAATCAACAAGTAATCATGCTCTGATACCAATGTTGAATAACGATTTAATGCGCTTACCACATAACGTAGTGGGTTCGAAAACATACCGTATAAAGTCTCCAAAAATTTCGACGATGGATCCTTGTTGTTACGAGCCTCCAACACGCTTGATCTTTTTTGCAGGTACGAAAACGGCTACTAGAGTCAAGTTCTTCGTCCACGAACCAAATCTTAGAGCTTGGTGATTGCTTTAGAGAGAGTGATATAGAGAGATTATTGCTATGACCTCTAATTTATTGGGATATCTCTAGCCTTTATATAGAGATATAATTAGAGACTGACTTTACCTCAAACTCTTAGGAGATAAAGATGTATTTACCTCAAACACTTAGGAGATAAATATCCTCTAATTAACTGTAATTATCCGGACTAACAAATACACATTATCTGTTAGTGGGCGGATAATGGGTCCATTGACCCAATTTATTAACACGCCTTATGAATTTGGTAAAAAATAAGTTCTTCTCAGATGATTATAATTTCATCCTTCCAACGAATTTTATATGTACGAGTTTCCAAATATTTGATGTGGAGCTAGTTAAATTCATGAGCATCGGAGGCGGACTCGTCTCTTTATTTCATTACTCTTTGGAACACGAACAACATTATTCAGGATCAGATCAACTTTTTATAATGCAGCAACAATATCCATTCGAACAACGTCCACCCTCAAAAGCCGGATTGGTTCTGCAGTAGTCATCACACTGTTCAGTCCCTGAAGATCCTGAAGCACACTCACTAAAACAGAGTTCGTCATCTGCCATGGTACAACAACAAGCCAACACAGTTAAACATTCAAGTTGTAATATAGTTTCAAAAAGGTATGGTAAGTAAGGGTGTAGACAATTCACCGTAGCCGGAAGAAGCGTATGTAGCTAAGACAAGCACGATGAGAAAGCTAATGGCAAGTCTTCCAACACCCATCGTCCTTTCTTCAAGTTTCTCGGGACCTCTAGTTTATCAATGTTAAGCAACACTTGTTTTGTTTACAAGGAGTTGATTTTAATAGGTAAAAATCTTGCGAAACACTAAAATAAAAATCTTGTTAGAGATTTTACTCTTTTGAATCTTATGCTGTAAATACAAACGTTTACACAACTTCATTACAAGATTGACTTTAGAATCTCAGATTTAACCTTTCTTTATGTATAGATTTGAACTTCTTTATGTATAGATTTGACATTTCTTTTTGAACACAATAATCATAGGGTTGACCTTTAAATAGCCAATTTTCTCTCAGGCATTTCAACAAACACCTAGCAGACCCTCTTTCCACCAAAACCTTACTGATATGTAGAAGTTAAAAAACCATTCAATCTTCTTTACGGCTTCTTTTAAAAAACCCAGCCACCTCTGGTCTAACCTCCCCATATTATCTCCATAGCTTTGATCAACCATGAACACCCCTTGTCACTCAATTGCTCACCGGCGATAATTACACCAAGTGGAGTCGTCCTGTGATCATGGCCCTCGAAGCGAAAAACAAACTGGGTTTCATTAACAACACCATCCAAAAAATCGCCGCAGATTCTGTAGAACTACCTTCTTGGACGTGCTGCAATTCTGTGGTTACTTCCTGGCTTATTCATTCTACTGTTCTTGCCATTGCTAATAGCACACTTTGGACGACTAATGCTCATGAAGTCGGGGTTGATCTTCGTGATCGTTTTTCTCAGCAAAACGCGCCTCGTATCTTTGAGATAAGATGACCCATCTCCACTAATGCACAAAACATAGATTCGTGTCTCAATATTACACTACCCTCAAGTCCTACCGCGACGAACTCTCGCCATATCGAACACCACCTAATTGTACATGGGCGCCATGAAAACCCACAAGGAACTCCTTGACAGTGATGCCCTTATGGATCCATGGCAAAAAGCCTACTCCCTGTTTTTACAAGAAGAAAGACAGTGCTCTCTTCTTCATGACTCTCGTCCCACTTTACATGCCTTAGCTGCAAGGGCAACAACCTATAAAGAAAAACGACAGCGCACTTATGACGACTCTTGTCCCACTTTGGTGGTAGCACATAGGCCTCTGTTTTCACCTTCGTACTCAACTTTCCGGCATGCAAATGATAACCATCCTCGTTGTAATTGCAACTATTGCAACATAGACGGCCATTCCGAAAGTCGATGTTTCAAACAACATGGCTACCCTCCTCGTATTAATGAGAATGCAACAAATTGAGGTAGCCGTAACACTCATCGGCAAGCACCTCGAGCACCAGCACCTAGCAGTTCTCCTTTTGGGCATTCGTTTTAGTCAAATGCTATAGCACGTGATGACAACACACACACACACATATATCTCCATCTCTCACTGCTGATCAAACCCAGCAATTTCTAACATTGCTTCCTACCGGTAATTAACAACCATTAGCTAATTTTGCAGGTACTTCTCTTTCCTTCCCTCCATCCTCTCCTCATCCTTTATGGATTATAGACACCGGGGCTACTAATCATATGGTTTCAGATATCACTTTATTTTCCTCCCACACTCCTTCATATTCCGTCATTCGTTTACCCAATGGGTCTCATGTCCCCGTTACTAGAAAGTTGTATACCTTTATTTTCCAAACTCTCACTTACTGATGTCTTGCATGCTCCATCCTTTCAATTTAATTTGTTATTTGTTAGTAAGCTTACCAGCCATTCTCCACACATTGTCACTTTTTCTCATGATTCTTGTACCTTTCATGACCCACAGAGGAAGATGACTTTGGTGACGAGTAAAAGGCATAGTGGTCTTTATTTTCTGGACTTGTCTTCATCTCTGGCATCCACGATACTTCCTGGTTCTCACTTTGATTTATGGCATTGGCGTCTTGGCCATCCCACTTTTTCCCTTTCCCGTAAACTTCAAGCATTGGATATTACTATCTCCTTTTCCAATAAATGTACTTGCACCATGTGCCCTCTTGCCAAACAAACTCAGTTACCTTTTCTAGTCAGTACAATTAGTACAAAGTTTTGCTTTGATTTAATTCATATTGAGATTTGGGGTCGTTATCGTACCAGCTCTCTAATTGGTGCGCATTATTTTCTTCGTATAGTTGAGGATTTTTCTTGTAGCACATGGGTTTACCAAATGAATCACAAAACTGAAGTCGATACTCTTAACTCGTTATTTTTTTTAATATGGTCAAAACCCAATTTAACACTTATATTCGCCAAATTTCGCTCCGATGACGCCCGTGAATTTTTTTAATAATGACACCTATTAATTTTTCCATTCTTAGTCAACAAATTAGTTGCGTTTACGCTCCCCAACAAAAAGGTGTTATGAAGCGTAAACATCGCCACCTTCTAATAATTGCCTGGGTATTACGGTTCCAAGCTAACTTATCATTACAATTTTGGAAAAAATGCGTTCTTACTGCTGCATATCTCATAATCATATCCCAACCCCTCTCCTTAATAACAAAACCCCTCATGAACGCCTTTTCTGAAGACAAACTAACCTCTCCCATCTTAAAGTTTTTGGCTGCCTTTATTTTGGGCGTAACACCAACATCCGCCACAAGTTTGATCAACGTGCTTCTCCTGGAATTTTTTTTATAGGTTATCCTTATGGTAAAAAAGGTTATGAAGTCTATTATTTTTCCACTAAACACATATATGTTACTCGCGACATTGTCTTTCACGAGACAATTTTTTCCTATCATATACATCACTCTCCCACCTCTTCTCCCTCCCCTGTTTTTCCTTTAGCTCCACTAAATGTAGACATACCTTCTTTTACACCTGTCTCCCCTAATACAACCCTAACCTTCGGCCCCTCTCCCTTCTTCCCCACCTAATAATGAACACAAACTCGTATGCCCCCCAGATCCTCATGACCCTGGTTGCCCTACCGGCACAAGCAAAACCTTCAAGACTATTGCGTGTCTATTGCCCGTTCTATTTCATCTTCGGTTGCCAAACTCGGTATATGTCATCCTCTTACTCTTCCCTTAAGTTATCATCGTTTTTCTTCACCTTACAAAGCTTTCCTTATTGCTTTAAATGTTACTCATAAGCCTACCAGCTTCCACGAAGCCATAAAATTTCAAGAATGGCGAGATGCAATGCAATATGAAATTGTAGCCTTAACTACGAACAGTACTTGCTCCCTTGTTCCTTTGCTACTGATAAGAAAGCCATTGGCTCTAAATGGATTTTCAAAATCAAACGACGTTCTGATGGATCTATTGAACAACCATGACACTTTTTCTCCTGCTGTCAAACTCGTCACTCTTCGGGTTCTCCTTACTATTGTTGCTGCACATAGGTAGCACATCCATCAATTGGATGTCCATAATGCATTTTACATGGTGATCTTGCTGAAGATGTGTGCATGCTTCCACCCCTTGTTACCATCACAAAGGGGAGAACTACAAAAAATCGCTATATGGACTCTAGCATGCTTCTCGCAATTGGTTTTCTAAGTTCTCTAGTGCTCTCCTAAGCAATGGCTTCACTCAGTTTCAAGCTGATTATTCTTTATTTACTCTTCATCAACGGGGTGCCATGCTTTTTGTTCTCGTTTATATAGATGAAATTCTCATTACAGGTTTCGATGCAACCTTCCTTCAGCGTATCAAAGCTCGTGTCTATGACCAATTTCACACAAAAGACAGGTTCTTTGAAATACTTACTGGACATCTGAGTTGCACGCTCCTCTTCTGGTCTCTATCTCCCCCAATGCAAATATTCCCTTGACATTCTTAATGATTGTGGCCTTACCGATACTCGTCCCTCCAGAGTTCCCATGGAACAACACTTAAAACTTTCAAGCTTTACAAGTCTCGTACTCACTAATCCATCTCCATATAGACGCTTGGTTGGTCGCCTCATCTATCTCACTGTCACTTACCCTGATATTGTTCACACTATGAATATATTAAGTCAGTTCATGCATCAGCATTGGCAACCTCATCTTGATGCTGCTCATCATTTACTGCGCTACTTGAAAGGTTTTCAAGGCGAAGGCATCTTTTTCCCTTTCAAGTCTGAGCTCAAATTAACAGCTTTCTGTGATTCTGATCAGGTGAGTTGCCCAATGACTAGATGTTGGTAGACAAAGAAGCATACCACCATTTCCCACTCCTCTGCTAAAGCCGAATATCGTTACATGGCCATTATAACTTGTCAACTCACTTGGCTTTCCTACCTCTTACGTGATCTTGGCATACCTTAGACGAATCCTGTTCCTCTCTATTTTGATAACCAAGCTTCCATTCACATTGCCACCAACTCAGTATTTCATGAATGCACTAAACACATTGAGCTTGACTGCCATGTCGTTCGTGAAATATTAACCTCTGGTTTACCGCCAAAATTTCTTCTCATGATCAACTTGCTGATTTGTTCACTAAGCCTCTCGGTCGTATTTAAAGACCAAGTTGGGCTTCGTGATCTCCATGTTCCAACTTCAGCGGTAGTCTTGACCAACATAAATTGCTTGATATCCTCCTTCCATTTCTCATTTTCCTTTTACACAGCTTCATTACATGATTAACTTTAGGATATGAGACTTTATCTTTCCTTATATTAAGATTTTACCTTTCGTTTTGTATGGATTTGACATTTCCTTATGAAAACATTAATCATAGGGTTGATTTTTCCTTACATTTTTTAGTTCCCTTATTTATAACTTAATCATAAGGCTTTTAGATTGGTCAGTGTATATATAAGTTGTAATCTGCATTCTAAAAGATCAATACAAGTCAATACCATTTTAATAATGCACAGGACAAGTTTTCAAAAACCCATTGCACCTTTTGTCAAGTTTATCAAAGATAAGCCGCACCACTATATGTGCTCCCTTTTAAACAGGAGTTTATTCCTATTGGTAAAATCTTGTTAAGAAAAATTTGATAGGCGGACCCAACACGTGTAGTATCCCCGAGAGCGAGGGAAGGAGGGAAGGGTGGGGGGGGGTTGTAGGAGAAGAAGGATGGACGAAGAAGATATAAAAGAAATTGATGGCTAACGTGAAAAAATCCGGAAGATTCAAGTTCACGTAAAACATGAAAAATCGAAGAAATAAAATTTAGAAGTTGTTCATCAAGGCTTCACAAGAAAGAGAAACATAAGAAAAGTAATTTTATGTTATATGTATCAATCAATTGTCACAGCAGAACTCAAAGTTTTTTATAGTGAAGAAAGTCATCAATGATCATAGTAAACGCCTCCACAATACTATATTTAACCTGATAACATTATTTAACAACAAATCACTAGCGGTACTTGCGTATAGGTGTTCGTATTGTGGATATTAAATCACATAATGAAATTTTCATGTATAAGTTAATATAGTACAAAAATTTTAATTTAAACAAAACCAACCTTGAGATATTCTTGTTTTTGTAATTTGTTTTGAAATTTGGAAGAGTGAAGATGGAACAAGGGAAAGAGTAGGACAACGACTGTGACGGATGGCGGCACAAGAACTCAAAAACCAAACAAAAAGAAACCCATGTACCTTAATATTACGAGACAATTGCATTTTTGTGAATAGATAAAATATGAGTACCCATTAGTTCAAAGACTAAAAAACATTTGAAAGTTTGGGAGTGATTGTTGTTCCCGTCCTTATTGTTGGGTTCCAAAATTAGAAGCTCATTAGAAACATTAATTTCAATTTCATGAACTTCCTAGAGCTTATGCAATCCAAAATAAGTGTGCAAGTTCGTAGAAAAGGTAAAGGGAAAAGATGATAATATCAATAAGCATGATAAAATTGAGTAGAATAGAACCCGTATATAGGCATGAAAAAAATATCCTAAAAGAAACAGAAAAGAGAGTCCTACAAGAACTCGATAGAAAATTCTATATTAAGAATGGTAGAGATTTGAAACTGAATATCTGTGCTCAAAGTCAAGGTGATAGAGAAGAACAAGCTTCAGAGGTATGCGTTGGGCCGGGTTTTCGTCCATGTCACATACTTGAAGTTTTCCAATGGAGGATTGCATAAGCCGTAGATGTTTTTTTACATTTGCATTAGGCTTTGCATGAGTCCAAATCCGTGTCAAGTTGCACGCAAGTTTAGTTTTTCCCGAATTGCTCGAATAATGTAAGAAATTCTAACTTTGTTACTGTGGTAAGGGTTTCACTTGTTTGAATCTCGTTGACTATTTCCAACTTGTAAAATGATGGGTTGATTCTGAAATCCGATTGCCTCAATCTTGATTTTTTTACATGATACCCAAAATTTATAAAAGCTATTAAAAAGCTGGTTAGTGTTCATCCATGTTTACACAGTTTGGTTGGAAATATAACTCATCCTTGTTTACAATGTGGGTCCCACTAACTTGTGCCTCACACCCGCTAACTTGTGCCTTACATGGCTGTTTATGCTTTTATCCAGCTCAAAACCAAGAATAGGTTGTGTGCTTGTAAGTATCTAGCCCCCTTACCATGTGAGACAGCTTCAAATCATTTTGCTCAGTTGGTGGCTTTGCCATATTTGCTTATGTTTTTGTCCCGAATAAACTTTGGCTTCTACCCAGGTTGTAGGAATCTTCCTCAAATCCTGTGTATAGTGACAATTAAGAGTCTCTAAATATTTATAGTGACTTTTCTTCTAACACTTTCAGCGACAATTCTTAACACCCCTTTTTTAGCGTCACTAAATAAAAGCCACTAGAAACATTTAGAGACGATTGATTGTCTCTATATAGGAGGTAGGAGGAAAATTCTTCCAATCGGGATAGCAACCAAAAATTTTCCTTTTGTCCCTGTTTGTTTCTTGCACCAATTTTGTGAATAATTTGCAATTCGGGAACCCACTTGGGTGGATTGTTGCACGTCACAGCTTGTTGGGTTCCTTATTATTGTTTTACTTCTACTTTGTACATTCAGTTTCTTCAATTGGTTGTATCGAGCTTAAAGAAACTCCAAGTCAAGTGCTTTACTTTCATTGAATATGTGTTTTTTGCTTGTCAGCTTAATACTAATATTGACTATGCTTGAACAACTATCAAATTGAGAGGGTCCTGAAAACACGTTTGTTTATATGCTCACAATCAGTTGATAGGTAACATGCTAACGATATACATACATTTGAAACCTGAGCCAACAACGCGTGAAAACTATTGGTTATCGAGCATGATTAGAAGCAAAAATGAATAAACTTCATTTCAAGACTTAGCCAAAAATGCATGAAACTGGTTGGTTTTCAGATAAAGGACGCATCTTTAAAAGTCAGAGCCAATAATGCGTAGAAGCTGTTGGTCATCTAGGGATGCCAGAGAATTTAATAAAAGCCAGACCAAACACGTTGAAGTGGTCGTTAAACCGGAAGAAGCATGCAACTTTGGCTTATGGGCTAGAACTATGTGCACTGGTTAGAACTGTGGCTGAACAAGGCAGGCCAGGTTACACTTATAAATCACTCATTTTTCTCTTCTTGTCCATTATACGTCAGTTTATAAATTCCCAGTTTCAGTTTGTAAACAGTTAGATCAAATACTTGCACCTTTTTTGTGGTTTGGACAATCTACTACTAAATCAGCCATTGGGTGGCATGACCTACCTTATCTCTTCCTAAAAGTTTAGGACGATTAAAATTTCGTGATGTTGAGCCCCCAGCTCAAGAAATAGTCGCGTTTCCTTGTCTATTGTGTAAGCTATGGAAACTCCCAATGCTAGACAAATTAAAGATTTTTCTTATGGGCATTTTTTCATCAAGAATTGGCACTATACTCTGAGCTTATTGAAATAAAATGCCCCATTTTGGATTCATGTCCTCTATGTTTCTTTCATTTTGAAACTCATGAACACCTCTTTTTAAAATATCAAATTGTTAGGGATATCTAGCACAACTTTTTTGGATGGCAGAGGGCTTCTAGCTATAGATTTTTTTCTACAAAGGATGTCGCTTGTACGTTAGTTAGAACAATCAATTTTTAGGAGAACGGCTGATCTGATGCATATAGTGTGGATTGTGGTTCTAGTCTTGTCTACCTGGTGTTACCGAAGTGCCTTGGTCTTCAAGAATGAAAGATTTTCTAATTCTCAGGATTCCGTATAGGGTTGAATATTTTTTAGTAATACTAGAACCACTAGATACTACTGAAAATGTTCGGGAAAAGTTCATAAGGCAGAAGTTCCTAGTAGAAATGACCAGGTCTACGACTATGAGCATTTTTACCCTCCACTCTACCCTTTTCATTACTCTAATTACTATGGTTGTTCATTCCCTACATACCCAAAGTTCCATGCGATCTCGGTCTTGGAGACATACAGAACCACCCAGTTAGTCCCGTTAATTCAACTTTGGATACATAGTATTTTCCTACTTTGTCTTAGAAATTTTATGGCAGAGATGAAAGCTAGAGCTTTGCAATCTGCATCAGGTGCTAATTGTCACGACCCGAACCCACGGGTAGGCCCGTAAGCTAGATCCGTGACCGGCCGCAGACCCAATAGACTCCAACCAAGGGCTCTGCCAGGCCTAACTCGCTAAAACCAATATATGTTGTAGCGGAAATTAAAACTTCTACAAACTTTAATTACATTATCATATTGATATTTGAATACAACACTTATGCTAAAACTCTTAATAACTCCGATTGTCAACAACTAAAGCTAAACCGACAAATCTAATTATTTCCGACTCATTCAATACAGTCTCTGTAGCTCCGCGCCAAATTGTCCTTCTTAGGCTCCTGACCATCACCTTACTTTCAAACCTGAAATGATAAGTAAGGGATGAGCATCCACGTGCTCAGTAAGTAACCAATGATTCAACTAAGTGGACCATAGCATGCAGAAAATAACTCGCCTTTTATTATAGCCAAATTAAGAAATCTAAAATCATAAAGTTGGTAATCTTCTGGTAAAACAAAATAGAGTACATGAAACAAAACTGAGGTATAAAATCATTAGCACAAAACTCATGACAACCGGTTCAATCCCAACATTAGCTCAAACGATATGTTGCGGTCAGCGTACAAGCCCCACTGACTAGGGCCCGAAATCCCTCCCCCATCCGGGATAAAATTATGTGGACGCAAGGGCGAATCACGAGCAACAGTACTGTGCATCAACGTACAAGCCCCGTTGACCAGGGCTCAAAATCCAACTTTCCCCCGTGGATATAGGGCACAATAATCGAATAAACCAAAAAAACCCATTTGGGTTCATCGTAAACGAAATCACTCATCAATTGATTGTCAACCATCCTCACATCCTTTCAATAATTATCACGATGTTCAATATTCACATTAACGTCAAATACCAAACATTTCAAATCTGAGTTCCATTTCAATTTTCAAGCAAAATAACATTTACATGCATGTCTGATTTTTCTTTAACGAGAAATAAATCACTAAAAGCTTTTTGGTAAATTAAGCCAGAGCAGTTAAACATAATTAAAAACAATCAATGTTGATAAATACCACTTTTTAACAGTAGAAAACATATACATTATATGTAAAAAATACTAGTTGAATCAAAGAGTCACTTGCCTGTCGCTGACACATTTCCTCGATCCAAACTACGCGATGCTACCAAATCTCGATCAATATTTTCTGAATAAACCTAGATTGGTAATCCATTTGTTAGAACACAATCTATGCTGCAATATTATAAACCTAATATCAACTACCCAAACGATGCTCACTTCTAACTCTGAAATCGCTTAACTCAAAGCGCGGCTCGTACGCGGCCAACCTACTCGAAAAACTCGTACACTCTTTAATGTGCAACAATATTTCAAATTAATTATAAATTACAATAAAAAAATTTTATAGCTTAAAACATTATAAAAAGTCAAATTATGAATTTTCTGAATTTTTGAATATTTTCGAATTAAAATAATTTCTTTAAATGCCATAAAAACCCCATAAATAGCCATAATTGTCCCTAGCTGAAAATAAAGTCTCATAATTTTTGTAACAGCGTTAAAATATGTATAAAAATTATAAAAATTTAAACCAGAAATTAAAAGGCATTAAAACTATTTTTAAATTATTCATTTTGCTAAAACCAATGCGATACGAAAACCATAGAAAATAAACTCCAAAAATCATCAAATTCAAACTGAGTCTTATGTATACCATAAAAATATTACTATAATTTTTCCATAATATTTTCAGGGTTTAAAGTCTCCAAAAGAATTTTACAAGTCTGAAATTGCAGAAAATATTAAACATACATATGATGTCAGAAAAATATGAAATTTTAACAGTAATTCTAATATTGTCCTACGACTCTTCCTGTAAACTTTCATTAATTTACAATAATCGTACGATACCCCACCGTTAAGCGGTACAACTATCTTAGCACAATGCACAATTTCTTTTCACCGTACAAGACAGCACGACACAGCACCTCTTCTTCTTCCTTACACTTCAGTCCAAACCAAAACACACTCACCAGCGCATGGTTACTGTTCACGCAGCTTCACCTTCTTCCCCATTTCTTGTCTTTTAAACCCACATCACATAAAATACTTTCACAATACCAATGCTCACATTACCAACAAAACTACTGTAGCTTTTCTTCTTTCCAGCATCCATACACGAAATGCACAAGTCACAGCAGCCCCTCCTCTCTTGTTTGTTTACACCCATACACAACATAAAACATCCCACTAACTTACACACATACAGGTTTCATATATTCACCATATACTTCCAAAATCTCCAAAATATACCCACACATGACATATATGTATATGTATCCTGCAATGCCCACTGCCTCACGGCAGTGGGTCTCCCTTCTTCTTTCATTTTACACACCATTTTCACCCTCACATCTCACACACAAAGCACATGCAAACACTCACACCAGAAACACACACCTCTCACGCATGAACCACCATTCATTCCCAAAGCCATTCTCCTCTAACAGAAAATAGAATACCTGCATTTCTTCACGCTAAACCTAATGGGAACGGCCACAATCAGCAGTGACATGTTAATGCTAGCTCGCTTCAGAATTTGCAAATGTCATTTTTTATACTTTTGGCATCACTGAACCAGACCTAGCAAAACCCATCACCACTTACTTCAAAATTTAAGCCTAGCTAGAAGGTAGAAGTATGCAAACCACAATAACATACGCTAACGACAAGGACAACCGATTCACCCACATAACACTCCCACATATGTAATATACATTTTCATTCAGTCACATTCCAAACCCATTAAACCTGTTCCACGGCGGGTTTCCTCTTCTCTGCCCCTCTTTTGTTTTTGTCATCCCTTAAAGTCACACACAAACACCCATATGAACCCAGAAAATTCGATCCCCACGGCAGCCCCTACATGGCTGTCCTCTCTCTCTCTCTCTCTCTCATTCTCATAGATCTAAACCCATAATCATGAAAAACACAAGAAGGAAAACTAGAGCTTACCGGAAAGTTCGCCGGAAAAACCTTCATCACAACCGCGCTCGATCTCTCTGTCCCAACCGTGCGCAGAATTTTGAAGGAAAAGGGGTTTGGACGGCTGCTCTAGTCAGATGTTATGTATATATATAAAACCCTAAAAAGATAATTACCAAAAACCCCCTTAAATTTTCGTTAGCTATTCAACGTTAACCCAAAACCTTTTATAATTAGGAAAAGACCCAAACTAATTATCTACGATAGATTAATACACTAGAATAATTCTACGGCTTGTTATATAACCTCGCTTTACATATCGACGCTAAAAATTGCTAAATAAAAGTATCGATGTTAAATGAAAAATATCGCTGCTATAAGTATATCGATGCTAAGAAAATAGTTTTGTCGCTAAAAAAATACACGTCGATGCTAAATATTTAAAAAATATAGTTTACGCTAATTGTCACTAAGTACTCCGTTCAATATCACTCACCGTTAAACTCTAACTTATAATTTCTAATATTTGTTGTTAAAGATAGCCGTTAAAAGTTCGATCACGCTAATCGACCCTAAAAGCTGGATATGAAAGTCGTCGCTAAAATTGCTAGTTAAAATATGATGGAAAAAATATATTCGCCGCTACAAATTTTAAATAAATCCAAAAAATTTCAGGGTATTACACTAATATTTTATAAAGAATGAGGTATAATTATGGTAAATTGCATTCGATGGATATCACCAAGAGGAAAGAGTGTTTGTTGCTACTTTCATGGGCACTGACTTCTTTTGCTTACTGATCAGGTAAAGGTTTGCAGGAGGGATGGTTGGTTCATGTACAGGCTACTATAACTCTCTCATAGTCGGTCCTTTGCTTGGATGAATTTCTCTGTAAGGTGTTTGGCTCGGGTACTATAGCTTTTTGCTATGCTAGTCATCTACTCATGTTGGTTGGCTAACTTATAAGCTTCCCTAAAACTTTCCAAACTTACCATTGCGCAAGCTCTTCTTTGCCCTTAATAGCCTTCATAAAGTCACCAATAAGGCGACAACACAATGATCAAGTACTCTTAAAAGACTTGATTCTTGAAATTTATACCACAGGGGCATTAATTAATTCACATGACATCCCCAAAAATTTATAATGCCCGTCTCTGTTTCGAAAGATAATCTTGACAACTTCATCCTTCCTTATTCTTAACTAGTGATGACCTATTCTAAGGTCAGTCTTAGAAAGAAAACACTTAGCACCCAGCAATTGATCAACATATCAGCTAGGTCAGGCAATGAGTAATTATTCCTGACTGTCATCATAATCAGCTTCACCCCTCCTTTCTTCTTACTTCAATGACCAGGCAATCAATTGTTGACATTTGAGACAACCTCTTTTGCTTCATCTTAAACATTAGTTCAGTGACTTGCTCTCATACTTAAGACATGCTTTACTTGCCTTAGCATAGTTCACACCCTCGTGCCTCAATTCACATCATCTACATTTTTTTATCTCATCCTCTTGGTTCTGAGCTTTGTTCGGACTGTTCTTCATCTACTTTCTTCTTACCTTTCTTTTCACCCTTCTAGTTTCGTTCTTAGATTCTACCTCCTTTCCATCCTCCCACCCTTCTTTCTTCCCAGACCTCTTTATTCTCTGCCTCCACCACTCAATTTTTCTGCTACTTCCGTAGCAATTCACCATTAGAACCTCATTAGATGTTCCCTTTTGAGGATTATTTTCAAACTGTCCTCATTTTGTTCCACTTTTCACATTTTTCAGTCATCGCCTGATGAGGGCAATTTGGCCAACTCACCAAATTCCCTGACATCAGTTTTTGCCTTTCTATCCTTTCATTTAGCACGCTAAAAGTGTCTCCAACTTACTCTGCAATTTAAGCAGAAATATATATCATCAACATGTTACCTGTACCTATTCCAGGCAACACAAGCCAAATAAGCTACTCTCCTCAACTTGTTTTTGCCCGTTCTCAAAAACTTGAAACTCCTCTTGTACATATGACTAGCGAAAATTGTCTTTTTGACGTTTCCCCACATCTTGTTACTTCAACTATCTTCTCCATCTCTCAAATTCACGTAGTTGTCTACACTAGACCATTTCCCTCTAGTGGGATTTCACCCGGGCGGGCATCTTGACAGTCTCGAGATCTACACTCTTTTTTTCCTTTTACTGGGACTGTCATAATAGCAGCCACCGATTGTACTTCTAAAACACCCACGATCTTTTGTAGAAGTCTCACTAGCTCTTTCTTAAGGTCTTCTTGACCTAATATACTTCCTGCATATTTCTTCCACTTACATCCTCAACATTCAGCATGAACCACCATTCATTCCCAAAGCCATTCTCCTCTAACAGAAAATAGAATACCTGCATTTCTTCACGCTAAACCTAATGGGAACGGCCACAATCAGCAGTGGCATGTTAATGCTAGCTCGCTTCAGAATTTGCAAATGTCATTTTTTATACTTTTGGCATCACTGAACCAGACCTAGCAAGACCCATCACCACTTAATTCAAAATTTAAGCCTAGCTAGAAGGTAGAAGTATGCAAACCACAATAACGTACGCTAACGACAAGGACAACCGATTCACCCGCATAACACTCCCACATATGTAATATACCTTTTCATTCAGTCACATTCCAAACCCATTAAACCTGTTCCACGGCAGGTTTCCTCTTCTCTGCCCCTCTTTTTTTTGTTTTTGTTTTTTGTCATCCCTTAAAGTCACACACAAACACCCATATGAACCCAGATAATTCGATCCCCACGGCAGCCCCTACATGGCTGTCCTCTCTCTCTCTCATTCTCATAGATCTAAACCCATAATCATGAAAAACACAAGAAGGAAAACTAGAGCTTACCGGAAAGTTCGCCGGAAAAACCTTCGTCACAACCGTGCTCGATCTCTCTCTCCCAACCGTGCGCAGAATTTTGAGGGAAAAGGGGTTTGGACGGCTGCTCTAGTCAGATGTTATGTATATATATAAAACCCTAAAAAGATAATTACCAAAAACCCCCTTAAATTTTTGTTAGCTATTCAAAGTTAACCCAAAACCTTTTATAATTAGTAAAAGACCCAAACTAATTATGTACGATAGATGAATACACTAGAATAATTCTACGGCTTGTTATATAACCTCGCTTTACACATTGACGCTAAAAATTGCTAAATAAAAGTATCGATGTTAAATGAAAAATATTGCTGTTATAAGTATATCGATGCTAAGAAAATAGTTTTGTCGCTAAAAAAATACACGTTGATGCTAACTATTTAAAAATTATAGTTTACGCTAATTGTCACTAAGTACCCCGTTCAATATCACTCACCGTTAAACTGTAACTTATAATTTCTAATATTTGTCGTTAACGATAGCCATTAAAAATTCGATCACGCTAATCGACGCTAAAAGCTGGATATGAAAGTCGTCGCTAAAATTGCTAGTTAAAATATGATGCTAAAAATATATTCGCCGCTACAAATTTTAAATAAATCCAAAAAAGTTCGGGGTACTACCAAAGCTATATTTTTAGTTTTCTCCAATATCTTTGTTTTTAGGGTCAAAGTCCTTGTATTTATTTCATCAAAAGAATTACATCATATCACTTTACAAAAACAGCTCCAGATAGTATCTTTTTATATACAAACTGAAACAAAATTCTGCAGGTATCCCCCCAATCAATTGAATCAACAATTCACTAGTCACTAATCTAAGATTTACACATTAAAATTCTATCAGGTATCCCCCACTCTGCACAAAGTTGTTTGTTCCCAGCAATAGATGGAACATTAGTCCAGTTGCACACTCTCCATCCTATCCATTGTTGAACCACCTGACAGCAACCTTCTTGGCTTGCTTGCATCTGCTCAAATGCTCTTGCATTTCTTTCTTGCCAGATTCCATAGATGACTGCAGTTATGGAGAGCTTGCACATCTTTTCTTTAAAACTTTTCCCTCTAATATGGTGGGTTGCATGCTCTATGTATTAGTCCCAGTTGTTTAAGAGTACCTTCACTCCTAGCTTGTTGAGGATTGCACTCCATATACCTTGAGCATATATAAGAGCAATGGATAAAGAGACGTTCCCTGTTCTCATGCTGGGAACAACATAAGTCACACTTATCATCCTGTATCATATTCCATTTCTTCAATTTGTCCTTTGTTCTCAGCCCATTTTTACATAACATCCACATTATCATCGAGCATCTTGGGATGTTTCCAGGGAACCAAATGAGTTTCCACCATGACACAATGTTAGTCTTAGTTCTGAGGTGATTCCATGCTAATTTAATGGTGAATTGTCCACTGAGATGTATATCCCAGGACAATTCATCTTTGCTATCAGGTCTGGGAGCTGGCATAGAAGTAATGATTAGGTTTGCTTCCCTTAAAGCAATAGATCTAGTTGCAGGCAAACACCATGAGTGATCCATAATGATATCTGCAACTTTTGAGCCTATTCCAAGGCCAGAGGCATAGGAAATTCTCATTCCATATTGATTTATAAGAACACCACAGGGCAACCACTTGTCTTTCCATAGCCAAACATCCTTTCCATCTCCAATTTTATATGTACAGAGTTGCTGGACTGTTGCCCTTAGTTTTAACGGCTTGCACCAAGTCCAATATAAGGTGGCTGGTGCTTTAAAGGCATGTTGAATTCTAGTTAAATGAATTTAGCAATAGTTGTTGTAATTGAATTTGGCGCTAGAGCCAAATTCCAAATTTGAATTCCCATTTGAAATTCTCTTATGCATTTAGGCGTGAGGAGGAGGAGAGGAATGCAAGTATGATTGAATCCAAATTACCAAATCTTCTCTCTACTTCTTCTTCTGTACTCTCTCTCCTTATAAACCTTCAAAATTCTAATACAATTCTCAGATTCTCTTCCATCTTCTTGTTCTGTGAGCTTAATTTCTTAACCATGGCAGCATATCTCAGTAGCATCTCTGCCGATATGCTACAATTGGTATCAGAGCCTCTTAATTGGGGCCTGAACTAATCGTTAATTGAATTCATTTCATGCACTACACCATTTCCGCAAATTCCAGTGAGTAATTAAAGATGCCTTGTTCTGTGAAGAACACTAAAATTCACGAATTCCTGGAGGTAATGGGAAATCGAATGGCGGCATATGATGCTTGTATGGCTTCTGTCGAAGCTACCATGGGGGATTTGCAAAGAAACAACTCTGCCTTACTCCACAGTTTCACAGAAATCAAGTTTCAGTTAAGGAACTTCATGGCGCAGATAAACTCCAACATAGAACTTCCACCGCGTCAAGATTGAGGCGAACCTAGCCACACAGATCTACCAGACTCTACTCCTCAATCAGGTGCAAATTTAAATCCAACCGGCACACAGTCAACGGACCGTGCAAGGACAAGCCAAACGCAGCACTCCGGGGGGCATCTACAAGGTACTCCTCCTATCATTCAGTGTCACAATTATACCATAGAATACCTTATAGAGCTAGATGAAGAAGGGGATCAATTCATTGATGCTCTTCGCTGCTGTGAGATGGAGTGCCGATCTCAAGGTCAAAATATGACAGAAGATGATATTTGGCGGATCGAGCAATCACACGATATTTCACTGATGAATCTTTTCTCGTATCGACAACAAATGTCATCCGTCCGTAAATATGTAGATGATTTTTTGCTACTTAGGTCTTAAGTTCCAATTTATTTAGGACGAGAACCTTCTGAGGAAATCGTTGTCAAAAGTTTTGTTGACGGACTCAAGGCCGAAATCAAAGACATGGTGCATAAATATAACCCATTGTCCTTATCACAGCCATTTTTATGGCCAAATATGAGGAACATGCCTGTAAAGCCAAGCTGTTTGCTGAAAGTTCCAAGAGAAGGCTCACCAACAATTGCGCACTTTTTACCGTCTCTAAATCAACGACTCAAGTTAGGGACAGGTCAATTGAGCTAGTATACAATTTGGCGGCAGACAGAGGTAAATCAGTGGTTTTAGGATGGGTTAATAAGAGCCGCAAGCTCGAACAGAAAATGAATGCTGAAAAGGAGAAAGCCTTGCATTTGTCAAAGGCTTTTGAAGAGCAGGACAGTATTGATCAAGGCGAAAGTGAAGATAAGAGTATAGCCCAGCCTAAGCATAAGGATTTAGTGGGTGTTAAAGTTCTTCATGGGCTTGACAAAGTAAAGGAAGGTGGTGCAGTTGTTTTAACACTCAAAGATTAGAGCATACTTGCTGATGGTGACATCAATCAAGAGGCTGATATGCTCAAAAATGTAAAAATTGGTGAGCACAAGCAGAGGGATGAGGCTTACATGGCGGCAAAGAAGAAAATAGGGAAACCAGTTAGACAATTGATTATCATATGTGGTCGCAATAAACTTATTGCCTCAACTCTAGAGTCATTTGAAGGGAAGATCCCTGTTAAGATTAGAGGGTTCGAGACGCAAATGCAGAAATGGATGGGCGCAATTGTGACTGCATTGAGCATCTCATGTTAATAGTTAGTACGATTCTTATATTTGACCCTGGGGGAAAATTACTTGTCATTTCCCAAATTGGTGATAGAATCCAGCGATTTCATAGACCCCTAACTACATTTGTGTTTGATCCGGGTGGAAGAACTGAAAGGTTAAATGAGGGGCAGCTTGGTTTCCCATCCTTGAGGACAAGGATGATCTTGAGGGGTGGGGAATGTAACATACCGGGGCAGAGGAAGACGACATCGTTTGGAATAAATAAACAGAGAAGGAAGACGACATCGTTTTAGTTTAGTTTTAAATTCTAGTTAAATGAATTTAGCAACAGTTGTTGTAAATGAATTTGTCGCTAGAGCCAAATTCCAAATTTGAATTCCCATTTGAAATTCTGTTATGCATTTAGGCGTGAGGAGGAGGAGAGGAATGCAAGTTTGATTGAATCCAAATTACCAAATCTTCTCTCTACTTCTTCTTATGTACTCTCTCTCCCTGTAAACCTTCAAAATTCTAATACAATTCTCAGATTCTCTTCCCTCTTCCTGTTCTGTGAGTTTAGTTTCTTAACCATGGCAGCATATCTCAGTAGCATCTCTGCCGATATGCTACAATTCTAGTTAAATGAATAAATAAACAGACAAGGAAGATGGCATCGTTTTAGTAGCATCTCAATAGCATCTATGTCGATTGGCTCCCAGGCCGGCTGGGAGCCAATTGACAGCGGCCAGCCGACCAGGCCAGGCTGGCAGGGATACTTATGCCTTCAAGCAGAAAGTTCAGCGTCAGTCATCCCAAGCACTCCTTCTTAAGGCTAGGATCACCTAGCCAGCTAGCCTTTTTATTTAGTGCTTTAATAAAATACATGCTTTCCACTATGAAATTATAAGAAGAGTGCCACCACTCCATATGAATTCAACCAAGTACGGGTCTATAACCTTCCTTCCCCCTTAGCCTCTTTATATATATATATAGCTTTATGTTATCCGATTCGAAGAGAGAGAGAGAGAGAGAGAGAGAGAGAGAGAGAGTATAGATTCTAAGATTTCTCAGAGAAAAGTGCTCTACTTCATTCTTTTGGCAAGGATTTACTATTTAAATCAGATTTCATAAGAAAGCACACTCTCCATTCAGTCTTATCTTCATACATGCGTTTCATTTCAAAACATAGTTAAATTCTGTTTTAAACAAAATCAGGATGACTAGGAGTATACTCTTTCCATCCCTTGAAAAGAGATATTTTCTTATTCTGCTAGGTTTTTAAAAAGTAAAAGAAGTGTTCTATAAAGGTATATTATAAACTGACACCTTACATGTTCAGGTGGAGGAGAGGACTAGTAAGATAATGTCTTCTAGAGCAACGGAGGTAGTAACATAGACTAGTGCCATGTTTCTTCCAACTCAAATTAGACTCTACTTTAAAATCTTCCTAAGATTTATATATACAATAAAGGAAGCAAATTACCAACACGAGATTACTGCAATAGCCTTGGCTACAGTGGTGCATCGAAGGGGGCACATGGAATGAGCAATGCTCCGGGAGGCCGAGTCGATATGTCACACAAATCTACTTAGTTTCTAATGAGCAGTGAACTATACACTTGGCCTCGACTGGAAAACACCCTGTTACGTCTATAGATCATGCAACAGAACTATATGCACTAGCTGAAGTTTTCTTTAGGTATCGGAACTGTTGAATTTCAGCTAACTTTCAGTTGCATTTGTGGATAGCTCAGTATTTGTTATGGACTTCGAAAAGCCAAGAAATTGTGCTATCATGAACTGCGGATATGAAAATTGGCAGTTGAATTAAAGTTTTAGTAGTAACCTATCCTGGTATGTGCATTTTGGTACTGAATGTGTGTGTTTTCATTAGGCAATGTGTGTGTTTTCATTAGACAAGTTCAGTACCCAAGTATTCAGCTTTGACGTGTTGAGGTCTTCTCTATACTTACTCAACAGTTCATTTACCTGTTAACACTTTCCATCCAAATAATTAACAGGGTTGTCGCATATCTGCTGAGATGCTACTGAGATAAACTCCCATGTTTAAGAAATAAGCTCACAGAACAAGAGAGAAGTGAGAGAAATCTGAGAATTGTATTAGAAATGGAGATTTACATGTTGAGAAAGAGAATACAGAAGTTGGAATAGAGAGAAGAGCTGGTAATTCTCATTGAATCGTGCATGCCTTCTTCCCCTCCCTCTCACGCCTAAATGCATAACAGAAATTCAAATTCAAATTCAAATCGAAATTCAAATTTAGTTTTCTCCAATATCGCAATTTATTTCTAGTGAAGGGTAAAAAATGGCTCTGAGAATATGGCGATTCCTCTGGTTCTTTGTTTCTCCCATCTTGAAAGTAAGAGAGGCCTTGCATTACGGACTCTAATGAGAAATAGTATTCTTAGACTAGGTTGCTATATATGTTAACTGAACACAGGAGAAGTATGACCCTGCACAAGGAATTCGTTTCTCTCAAAAGGCACTCATGTTACAGTAGGTGCGCAAGGCAGTATGCATGTGTGCTCTTTTTTCATGAATGGTGGGCTGCTACAGCAGTGTGAAAGTTAAACTTTAAAGAATAGTTGATCTGAGTAAGTTCCTCAGAAAATTAAAATTCTACGGAAGAATTTGAAAGACAATGCAGATAAGAATCTCATGATGGGCAGTGGCGGAGCCAGGATTTTTGTTCAGGGGGGCAAAAATTATATCAAATTTACTAATTTTTATAAGTAAAATAATATACAAAAATTAAGTGTACTTAAAAAGCATATAAAAGGTGAGAGCCATTAAAGACTTGTGGCTAATTTTGTAGCTAAGCAAGCTACACGTAAAGTTACTATATGCATTTCATTTATCCTATCCACCTAAAAATTGGCACGACTTCAACTTCATATCAGAAAAAACTCACGCTACTCACAATTAAACCCACACCCTTCGGTTTAACACAACTCGAGCCACATTTATTAGTTATTGTTAAACCCCTCGAAACTCAAGTATTAGAAACTAAGAACTCAAGGGCCTGTATGTTTAGGAATTTTGTTTTCCATTTTTTCAATAATGGTGAATTTTTTTTCCAAGAAACCAAACACCCCTTCCAGAATTTTAGTTTATCAGCAAACAACCAAATTGGCCTCATTTTCCTCATAATCCAGATTGTTTACAACAAGTAAAGACTCGAAATATATAAAGCACAATGGGGGAAAAAAAAAAGAAGAAGAAATTTCTTCACAACATACTGATATACGTGAATGAGCTTGATCCTGAAGGATGTTGGGGCTGAGCTTGAATGGTGAGTCCGGTCAAGCAGATCCTAGAGAGATGAATTCATATGAGCGGAAAGGGGAACAAAGACTTTGGTAAGGAGCTGGGGCCTGACAGGTTGGGGAAGGCCGGAAGGGGGAGGTCCCTAAAGAGTAAAGACTCGTCGCCTCCCGCCGATGGGCTTCGTCAGAACTCGGAACCCTAGATTGTTTGTGCGCCGTGCCTTCGTGGTCGTGGGACTCATGGCCGCTGCTACCATTATCCAGAGAGAGAGAGAGAGAGAGAGAGAGAGAGAGAGAGAAAATCAAGTTCAATTAGATCGTTGGCGTTGGGGGGGTGGTGCCGTGGTCCGTGTCTGCTCTGCCATCGTCCGTCTGCGATTTGCTTGCCGGAGTGGCGGAATGGCCTGAATTGGTGAGCCCGTGACCATGGTTGACTGTGAGGGTCAGTGGTTGTGAGCTGTCGCATAGAGGAGAGAGAGAGAGAGAGATGTCGCACAGAGGGGAGAGAGAGAGCAGAGTAGTAGAACCTGTGATTTTTGAAATTTTTTTTCAAAAGTTGAAGGGGTACATTAGCCCCCCCTCGTCACAGTGTAGCTCCGCCCCTCATGATGGGTGCTATCTAAGCCTCATTTCAATTTGACTATGCATGGTTTTTGTTCTTCTTTACTTTTTCTTCTTCGGGTAGTAAAGTTTTTTTTTTTTAGTTCTTTTTATTCATTTACTGAATTGCCGAAAAGCATTATACATAATTTTTGCTCAAACTATTAAATCATACTTAGAGCTACAACGAAACCGATCCATTGGGGAAACGAAAAGAGAGAACTCGATTTGGATTTTGCACCTTTCGGAGTAAACATCTTCTATCGCATCACAGGACAACAGGCTCATAGACGCCGAGCTTAGATGAACCCATGAGTGCACGTGCACTTCATATACTTGGTTAATGTAACCTTATTAGCCTTTTAACGTAGGTTAAACTTTAAAACTTCAACTATTCAAGTAACATGCTTTGCTTACCTACCCACCGAGACAACCTGTTGCTATCCCATCTTAACTAAACACACTTGGACCTTTGCTATCCCGTTTAGCTACCCTGACTGATTGTCTCGACCTGCCGACCTTGGAATGCCGACTGCACCGGCCAGTCGCGCACATTTGGACCGTTGCATCGGCGAGTCGACTCTGCGACACCCATCGCTCGCGCCCACGTGCCGACTCTGTGATGCCCATCGCCGCACCCGTGCTCTGTTCATGCGTCACGTGCCCTCGACACGACGCCCATTTGTCGACAGACGTCGCCGGGTCCATGTTCCGTTTCCATGTTACGAGCCCCTGTCACTACACACACTCTGCCGCGCCCATACACCTCGCCACAGATACAACCGCGCCCATCGCCACGCCACAGATACAACCGCACACAGTACACCGCGCCCATGTACCTCGCTGTTTATACAGTCGCACTCCCCGTCTCTCTGTCACACTACTACGTCCCCCCGTTGGTCCATCCTTTCACCACACCATTCACACATTGCCTTGCCCACTCTTTGGAGTGTGCAGCATCCTGCGGGGATATGCGACTCCTCCGAGACACTATTTTCGATAGGGAGATCCAAGTGCTCCAACACGAAGACTTCTCTTCCGTCAGGTAGATGGATCCTCCAAGATTCTACCTCGGCCAGTTGAGTAGGGGACTCTTCTAGGAAACTCCCTTGGCACACTCTGAGTGCTCCGGCAGAAGGACTCATCCTATGGGGATAGACGACTCCTCCGGGACACTATTTCCACCAGGGAGCTCCAAGGGCTCCGACATGAAGACTTTCCTTCTGCCTGGCAGACGGCTTCTCCGGGATGCTACCTTAATCTATCGGACAGGCAACACCTCCGGGATGCTACCTTGGCGAGCTCGGAGTGCTCTGGCACAAGGACTAATCCTGTGGGGATATGCGAGTCCTCCGGGACAATGTCTCTGCCAGAGAGCTTCAAGTGCTCCAGCATGAAGACTCCCCTTCCACTAGGTAGATGGTTCCTCTGGGATGCTACCTCGCCCTGTCGGGTAGGCGACTCCTCTAGGATCCTACCTTGGCACGCTCCGAGTGCTCTGGTACAAAGACTCACCCACGAGATAAGTGACTCTTCCTTGACACTATCTCCACTAGGGTATTTGCGTGACTAGTTTACGTGCTCCGGCACTGGGGGCTTTTCATCTGCACGCCTAAGGACTATGAACCCCGGGTGACTCCGAGAAGGGAGCAGGTCTTCGACGAGTATCGCGCCTAGACTGCTTGGAAGTTGGGCATCGACCTTTCCCCACCGCTATTAGGTCCTTGGCATCTCTCGACGACCTGTGAGAGTCTGCAAGGGCTTTGGACTGGTGGCTAGATTAAGGGGGCTCTCTGGCTACATCGACTATGTAAGCCAGTCTTTCCAGACAGAGAGATCGACACCATGAGGAGTAGGCTGGGTGAATATGTGATCTGACAGTTTATAGAGCACCGACACCTATGGACCTCTCGATGACGTGTTATTCCTAGGGAGCTCCATGTGTCGGTTGATGACATCATCATCTCAAACTCTATAAATAGGGGTCTTGAGAATTTATTTTGAGAACAGAGGAACATAACTCATTCTCACCTTTACCTTCTCATTCTAGAATTCTAGAGAGAGAAACATATAGGACCTTTCTGGACCTAAACATCGGACTGTGACTACCATCTTGTATTCACCCTGTGCCATAGCCCTCTCAGCACTGCCATCCTCAGGCTCTCTCTGGGAACCCTTTGTCTCTGCCCTTGCTCCCCTTTGCTGTGTCCTACATCTGCATACTTGGCATATGATTTGGACTGCATTCCTTATGACACCTCCACGTCGACTGCGAACCCACTTCTTAAGAATCATTTTGGCGACTCTGCTGGAGAGGTGAGCATCATAATACAGTTTGTCCCTTGTCTGACACACCCAAGCAACCATGGCTTAGCAACACAAAACTACCAGCCATAGCCTCAACTCGACCGTCCAAGAGAAGCATCACCTCAAGGAATAAGAGAAAACCAGCCATAACCAACTCCAGGCTCTCCCTAGGATGGATGCTCCCAATGTTACCGCAATCGTCAATGTTGTAGTCTAGTGCTTTGCTCCTGCCATCACCACTTCCAATCTTCTCTCATGGTCATCATCTTGGAAATACAAAAACCAATAAAAGTCTTGGCTTCACAGTCGTCGACCTTTCAAGGCCTCAGAGCTCCTCACCCTGTGCCCGCTGCTTACCCTGTGTCGTCCCAAGCTCTGGGGTTAGTCCCTGCTGCTCAGATCCAGCCTTCAGGGCCTGGACAGTGCCTAGGCTAGTTCTGGACATTGTCCAGGTACCAGTGTCGCGACCACCGCTGTCTTGATCCTTTGGGCCCTTGAAGCACATCGCCTTACCCTTGCTCGAATTACTTCAAAGATGCACGACTTAATTGAGATGGAACCCAACCCTAACGTGGCCAATCGACACCTGAACACAAACCATGCCTCTAATTGCTCTATTGGGGATTTCACCCATTCCCATTCCTAAGAAAGCTAGTCCCCTCCTTTGCCTCACATTGCATAGCAACTTCGTAGGTGGTGTGGGGGTGGCTCGAGCCACACTACTAAGTCTCAACTCGGTCAGCTGACATCCCCCCAGACCATTTGACCGCCTAGGCATGCACACAACATATCCCGCCGACCCTTTTTTGCCTCTGTGACTATGCCGATCATCAATGTCAGTGCGCCATCCCAAACCCCCACCTCCCTCTCACCTTGCTTGCTCGCGGCTGGGACACCTCCCTCAGTAACCTCCTTCGGCACCTTAGCTTGAACTCCACTCTCCACATTTTGGGACACAGAAAATTTTTGCAAAAAAGTTTCTTTCATGTACCCACCAAACCCTCTCATCCTCTTTTCGACACTTAGAAAATGGTATAATTACAGCAAAGTCCTTAAGGTTAGGGTGAAATTACAGGCATATCCATTAGTTTGGACAAATTATACCTATATACACATTGACTAAACAGAATCTCAAAAAAACCTAATGTTTTTAAGAAAATGATTTTATTGCCCTTAAGTTAAAAGATTAATTTCTTTTAAATGCCATTACTTCATCTTCTCTTATTTCTCTTCCCTTTTCTCTTCCTCATAAACTTGGCAATATTTATGAGAGCATAATTCCTGATTCAATTCAGATCTACCCAAAACGGCAAATAAATCGGCTAAAAATTGTCAGGTGAATCTCACAACTCAGTTTACCCAAAACTTGCTGGATACAATACCCAAATTCGGACCCAATTCTCTGTGAAATTGTGTAAATGCTTTGTTCGGCAAAGAATAGAAGAATTTGATATTTGTTTTGTGGCTTGAAGAGATCGAATTATGTGGACTTCAGAGAGTTGTAAAGGCTTAAGGTTGTGCATGCTTGAGACATAGTACTTCATCCAATTTAGTAACACGAGGAAGATGGGGTGGGTGTGAAATGGGCTTGATGGTGGGATGAGGGATGGAGCTACCGACAAGGTGAGGGGAGGGTAGGGCCTGCCGACATGGTGAGGTGCGGGAGGGTTTTGATCTGCTAAAGCTCTTGGACAACCACGACCCGCTCCCTGCCGCTGGCTGGCTAGCCTAAGGAACGGAGGGCCAGAGCAGAGCGATTTGACCGCCGCTCAGACAGTGGCGACGAGTTGTCCACCACAACATCCGGCGCGGTAAGGGGCTGCCGATGGGTGCAAGCTTAGCCTTCCTCTATTTACTCCCCATTTGAGCTAAGCTGAACATATCTCATGAATATGAGAGGAAGAGGGTGCCGACGGCGTGGGTGTGTGAGGGGCCTATCGGCGGTGTGGGGCGAGGGAGAGGGCATGTGAGATTTCAGGTCTAGAACTTTTCTCTTAAGGTTTCTAAAGAAATTTAGAGAGAAAAACCCAGTTCTTTTGAAAATTAGGTATTTAACCCTAATTAAAAATTAAGGTTTTAGATTTTTTTACAGTATTATATCATGTACATACAATATAAGGGTAGTATTGGCATTTAAAAAATTCATATGGATGACATCAACCAAAAATTCATATGCATTTAAAAAATTCATACGAATGACATTAGCCATGGGATAGATGGACCCAGCTGATATATTTTTAAAGTTTTTGGTCACGGTATGTTATATTTTTAAACTTAGTGTCCTTGACTGTAAATTTTACCCTAACCTCAGGGACTTTACTGTAATTATCCCTAGAAAAAATTTCGCAAATGTTTTTTCTTTAATGTACCCACCACCCCTCTCATCCTCTTTTCGACATTAAAAATTTTCAAAAAAATAAAATCATCCCCCGACCCACCCTTACCCTCCTTGCTACAAAAAAATAAAAATAAAAAATTAATTAAATTTCAAAAATCAAATTCAAATTTCAAAAACCAGAAAAAGGGCTAGAAGCGACTCGCGCACCCTTACTGTCGCCAGAACAAAACCCATGCCCTTTTCCCTCTCAGTCCTATTACTCACACCCGAGAACCCGAACCGTACTCGTAAACCACCCGCCCTACCAAAACCTTAATTTCCATAACCCTAATCTTTAACTTATGCGCCACACCCCCTTTACGATGCCAACCCGCTTCGGCCTTTTTCACAGCCTGTGCTGCCCATCAGTCGGCGTCGCCCTCCATCGTTGGTGTTGCTCCCTATCGTCGGCGCTGCCCCTTCCATCCCCCTGTTCTATCCCACCATCCCTCGCCCCCCCCGACAGCCGCGCTGCCACTTTTTTTGTCTCTTTCCCTTATCTTCTTCTTTCCACATTCACCCACCTTGCTCCCTCAACCTCGGCCCACTCTTTGGCCACCCACCTCAACCTTGGCCCCCTATCCACCCTCTACCTCCCCCCTTTACGACCATACCCCTTCGACCTTCCCTACCCAAGACTTTTTTTTGGCCAACCACCTGAGGCCGACCACCCCAATGCACCGAAGGCCGACCCCCACAACATACTCAAGGCAGACCCTCAACGGTTGCCCGAGGTCGACCCCTCCCCCTTACCCGCAGCCGAGTCCCCTTTTTCCCTATGGACAAATCCTTCCCCTACAACCAAGGCTGACCTCTTCACCCTCTTTTTGGCCTTCTACCTCAGCCACCACACTTTGGCCTCCACCCCTTTCCCCCCAAGCCCCTTACTTCGGCCTTCATCTCTCCCGCTACATTTGACCACCAAACTTTGGCCCTCACCCACAGCCACCCATTTCAGCCTACACACCCTCTCCACCTTTAACCTACGGTCGCACACCAAGGCTGACAACCCAACAACCTTACACAATGGCCGATAACCACGATAAAAAAACTCGCATATCCCATCTTCCAAGGCCGACCACCCTCTCCCTCTTTGATCCTTGCTATCCCATTCCTATGGCCAACCTCCCCAGGCCGACCTACCTTTTCGGCTAACCTACTTTCATCCTCATCCATCCATATCGGCCGAACACCAACACCAACACCAACAACAACACCAACACAAGCACCTTCCATCATCACCACACCATTATCACAAACACAAAAAAAAATTAAAAAAATCATGGTGCCGACAAAACGTGCACCTGTCACGCCACCCTTCACGTTGCTCCCTCCCTTATCCATTTCGTCACTCTTTTACACTTTGAATTGATTTTTGCAACTTTCATCAAATTTTCATTGATCGCGCCCCTACATCGTGACGTACGACCGAGCACTTTTGCCCGTCGTCATTCCTCTGCGGTGTGACGCCCGACTGTGTCTTTATGTCCATCGTTGTACCCCTGTGTCGATGCCAAACATCTCCAGGATTTAGTAGGTGGTGCAAGAGGTGGCTCGAGCCACCTACTCACCTTTGTCATTCAGTGAAGACCGAACCCCTGCACCCGTCGCTGTGCCCCCGTATTGCCACGCCTGTCACAGCGCCTTTGTCATGCCCTGCGTTGTTATGGCTAGTGACGTCTATATACTTGGTAGGCGATCGCGAGGCAGCACGAACCACCTAATCTTCACCCTCGTTATTCAATGACGATGCCTCTGCGTCGGTCACCGTGCCCCTACCTCATGAAGTCCGATCGGCACCCCTACGCTAGTAGGCACACCCCTGCGCCCATGCTTTAGTAGGTGGCGCACGAGGTGGCTTGAACAATTGACTCCTTCCATCCATTATTCAGTGCCCATTGCCGTGCTTCGCGTCACAAAGTGCGACCACGCTCATGCACCCATCATCATGCCCGCACTTTGACGCCCAAGCATCCCCAGGCTTTAGTATGTGGTACATGAGGTGGCTCGAGCCTCCTACAATCACCCTCATCGTTCAGTGATGATGCCAGCGACTCTCCGGCCAATAAACATAAAAAATTCTTCTTATGTTGCTATGCCATCCTGGTTATGCACACTTGAACCTATGCTATCCCATCTTGCTACCCTGGCCGACTGCCTTGGCCAGATTGCCCTAGTAAATCGGCCTCAACCAGCTTCGCACATTTGGACCGCCACGTCCACGCGCCAACTCCTCGATGCCCGTTGCCCGCAATCACGAGCCAATTACTCCATGACACCCATGACCACGCCCGTGCATCATTCATGCGTCACGTTCCCCTAGTATGACACCCACTTTGGCGATAGACATCACTGTTCTTGTGCATCGTTTCCATGCCACGTGCCCCCGGTAGTGCGCGCACGCTACCACGTACACGCGTCACACTGCTAATACTTTTGGGCCCCCTGCTCTTTGTCACACTACCATGCTGCCGGCACTACACACAGTCCACCGCTCCCATGCATCGTGCTATTTATACAGTCATGCCCACATGGTCTCTGTCACAACCAGTGTTATAAAAAGCGAGCCTAGGCGCAAGGCGCACCCAGGCTCGCACTCAGCGCCTCGCCTAGGCCTAGGCGCAGCGCGTTCAAGAAGGCGCGCGCCCAGTGAGCCTAGGCGCAAGGCGCAAAATGGTGGTGGAGGCACACATCCAGGCGCACATCTTGTAGCCGTTGGATTGGACTTCGTGGCTTCACGTGGGCCGTCGATTTCTCTTTAACATAAAACCCCCAAATCTGCTTATTCACGAATCGCAATTCCAGACCAAAGCTCTCTCACAGTCTTACATTCTCACGTCGCCGATCGTCGCAGAACCCGTCGCCGGTCGTCGCGTCGCATAACCTGTCAACTCCGGCCGGCCGTCAGCTGCTCCAGTCGCCAGCTCTGCTTCAGAGGTCAGCGGTCAGCCACCGCCATTGCTGGTCCAGTCGCAGCTGCTCTGCTGGTCCTCTTCTCCATTGCTGGTCTCTCTCGGGTGAGCTTTTGCTCCATGTTCACATCCTGAATTTGTTATGTCTTGTGCCCTGTTCCTTTTCCCCTTCAAGTGTTGGAGTGTTGGACTGTTGGCTGTTGTTGGCCTTGGCCCATATGGATTTGGTGCAATTGTATGCCAGTTTTAGGTTGCTCGGATTGGATTTGCTCAATTTTCACGTACTGAAAATTGAGCAAATTGTTGGCTGTTGAAATGAGATTGCTGAACATGTTTATGTATATGAAATGAGATTGAAATGAGATTGCTGAAACTGTTTATGTATATGAAATGAGATTGAAATGAGATTGCTGAGATTGCTGAACATGTTTATGTATATGAAATGAGATTGCTGAAAATGAGATTGGACTGTTGGCTGTTGAAATTGCTCTGTGTTGGCTGAAATAGCTGAACATGTTTATGTATATGAAATGAGATTGAAATTAACTTGAATTCAATTGCTTCTTACTTGAATGAGTTGAATCATGATTCTTATTGTTCCCTACTTCAAGTAACTTTTGGCCCTTAACTGATATATGTGCATTTAAGCTGATTTAGTGTTATGATATCATATAATTCAATTGTAGGAATATAGTAGGAATATACATGTCGACGACGCCTAGTACGGATACAAAGGACCCAGCTTGGAAATATGGACGTACCTCTAATCCAAGCGACAAAAATGCAGTCACTTGTAATTTTTGTAATAAAATTACAAAGGGCGGTATTTATCGACATAAGCAACATCTTGCTGGAGGTTATAAGAATGCTTCAACGTGCCGAGAGTGTCCAGAACATGTTAAAGATGAGATGAAAGAAGTGCTAAAGTCTATCAAAGAAAAGAAAGAACTAGCTAAGTGCATCCCTGATTTTGATAATGTTTTCAATGATGAAGAAGAGGACGAGGACGACGATGTAGTTGAGATATCGAGAAAAAAAGGAGTTTCATCGACCGGGAGTTCCTGTCAATCTTCTCGTAAGAATCCTAAGGCTAAGTTTTATGCTAAAATTCGTATTTATTTCATACTCAATGACTAGTAATCAATTTGTGTATTGTACTTTACAGCTTCATAGCAAAAAAAGGAATAGGCTTGAACAAAGTCCCTTGAATGATTTGGTGTTTGTGAAATACAATAGAGCGTTAAAGCGACGATACAATTCACGTGACACAATTGATCCTATTTTATTGGATAATATCGATGAAAGTAATGAATGGTTGCTTGGGAGGCCGGATGAAGATGCAGACGAAGACGGTGACGTGTTTCAAAGTGACCCTTTAGGTGGCATGGAGCCGAACTACCATTTGAGGTCAACAGCAAGAAGTGTAAGGTCGTCATCAGATAGGGCTGCCACATCAAGTAGATCTACTCCTTCAGCTCACGTGGTCGATGAAGAAGACGAAGTCGAGGAGGAATCTCTACCGGACTTGGAGCCTATGATTCCATTTGAAGAAAATGTTGTTGCCTTGGCCCTTAGCGATGATGAGGATGTTGGTGTTATGTTCACTTAGTGTTTGGTGATTTGTTATTTTTAGTGGATTTAAGACTTATCTTATGTTGGAAACTTGTTAGATTATGATGCGATGGAATTTGAAACTTTTTTTAGTGTTTGAAAGTTTGTTAATTGTCATGTTATTTTTTTTTACATAATTTATTGTTTTTGTGTATTATTATTTTTATTATTATTATTTTTGCGCCTCGCTTCGAAAAGGCGCGCGCCTGCGCCTTGCGCCTAGGCTCCAGGGACCTTTTGCGCCTTAGGTGCGCCTGCGCCTTCACTACACCAAAACTGTCCTATGGTGACAAGAAGGCCTACGGTATAAAAGGAACCGTAGGTACAAGTTATGTATGCCTACGGTTAATATTGCACCGTGGCTATTCGTGCTGCTTCGGTTTGGAAGAGTAGTCACGACGGTGCTTATCGTGGGGGCAGAAGTGTGGCAACTCCCTCTCTCTTTCTCTCTTCCCCCCAACAGACGCACGAGGACTCTCTCTGTCTCTCTGTGACTTGTCTCTCAGTCTCTCACCCACTACCAAACCGAAGACGGCAGACATCACCCCCGACGGCGACACGCTCACACGCCGACACGGCGGCCGGCAGGGGCTTTCACCTCCACCAGCCGACTCTCTCTGTTGAGGAGAGCTCAGATCTGGAACGAGTGGTCGGAGTGGAGTCATGGAAGGAGATGGAGATGGACCGGCGAAGATGTCTTCTTCTGTTCAAATCTAGAAGTATCAGTGAACGGCGAGTGACAACGACGAGGTGAGGACTCCACCGGCCAAGAACCCACTGCCGGCGACGACGCGTCGACGACCGGTGACCCGTGACCGGTCAATTAATCAACTGCCTTCATCATTTTCAGATTTAGGTACACATTTCAGATTGTTAATTGATCACTTGCTTTCCCAATTGAGCTTTTTAGATTGTTAATTGAGGTCATTGAGCATTTCGGAATGTTGATTGTGCATTTCTTATCAATTGAGCATTTTCGATTGTTCATCAAGGTTGCTTTCCTAATTTGATTACTCTTTGTTGCTTTCCCAATTGTTGTCCTAATAAAATCCATGGTTTTGTTTTCTGCTTATTGAATTATTTGGTGACAATGAAATGAGAAATTCACAAGGCTTTATATATATATATATATATATATATATATATATATATATATATATTTTGAAGTACCGACGAAACTTGCAACTGGTGGAGCCGATGCTAAGACATAATCTGTTGCAGCAGGACTTCTTTTAAGTATTTACGTTATCATATCTACGCGCGACAGAAAGAACTTGGGAGTAAAAATAACTATTGGGAAGTGAGCATTTGGCCCAGACGACTTTCACATCCCACAGGCTAGATCTATGCCATCACCATAGGGGAAAGAGTGCTGAAAGAGGATCAAGGTTTACTAGATTCTTACACTCGTGTACATGCCGTACTCCTAAGGCGTCTAAAGCATGAGGTACTCAAGAAGTTTTAAGGCGCAGTTTCGGATTTAGCCATATTTGTGCTGAGAGTGATGGTGGTACTGTATTGTGGTGGTACAGAACTACATATAATAAGAGAATGACGAATACTACGTACCTCTTGGCTAGTGAATACCGCAGCAGGAGCCGTGGCGATGCACAAATCCGTTTGTTCCCTTGCCACAGGTGGTGCAGGATTGTTAGTTTCCGAACCAGGAGAATATAAACTGCCGCAGCCACCTTCTAAAGCAGATGACACCAGTACATCCGGAGGAGACTGGCAAAAAGAAAAAGTGTTAATAAGACGAGGATCTAGGAAGGTGGCTTGTTATGGGGATATATTCATACCCAAAAAGAACACACACACACTCAACTAATACGATTTTGAGACGGATGGTGGTGCTTTATTGTGTTGGAATTCGTTGTTGAAAATGTTGGGCGTGATGGATGTCCTTGTGAAGGATTGGATGGTACAGCTACATGTACAATCAAGAACTTTTAGACTAAGGTGTTTTCGTCATAAAACGTGTCTTTTTTTCATCCATTTTGTAATGGCATGCTAATTATGGAGTGAAAGTATATGTAGTTTGCGATCAATAACTCAAAAATATGCAACCATCAGGTTACACATCATTTGGACAAGGTGCAATCGCGCAATATAGTATTGTACTAAGTTAGAATGCCGATATTAGCAGTTCAAAGTGTGTCAAGTGATATATGGTGCATGTAAGCTTTTCTTTACCATAAGTCGCATGTTATTTGTTGTATCTTTTTCTCTATTTAGTTGTGTTAATAAACTTATATAAGATGGGGAAACATTGTAGTAGTGCAATTTGTAACACATGTATGTTTGGTTCACAAATTTGTATAACTTTATCGTTAGTACACACTGCTCATATTTTCTCTCGTCATTAAATCTTTCTGAGATCACGATCTCAAAAAATTTGTATCATGAGAAACTATTATATATCTTGTAGACCAAAGTTGGTTCCTCAAAATTCTTTTACTTATTAAATAAAGGAAAAGATTTGCACCCGGGTTTCTCTAGGGTTGTAGGCTATTTCTTCTGCTACTCATGTTGTTTTTAGAAAGACTCTGAATGCCTACAAAGTTATCCAATCTTTTGGGCTTAGTAGGAAATGGAAGTAGAAAACGAAGTAGTTAATGTCCTAATAACATTTGATGAACTTTAAGTAGTGTCTGCAGTTGCATCCGTGTCCACATTCATGCCTGTGCTACATAGATTGCGGCAAATTGCAAAGCCAAAAGACCTCAACTGCTCTGCTTGCTTTTTGGAAGACTATGTCTCTGTTTATGTTCCGTGAGCTTCATAAGCTGTTCTTAGAGTTCTGCTTGTGCATTGCTGGAACAAGCTGAATCTTAGTTCTCATTTATGAGCCTGTTGACCAAGGACCTGCCACAAGGTTCTTAAAATGTTGCTGCTGTTGGAGGGTGTTGAACATAGTTTGTTGTGGCATAGGTTGTTCCAAGTTAATTAAGGACCTAGATGGTTACGAAGCAGCTTGGAAAGCAAGTTCAGATCATAAGAAGATGCTCATGTAATGACTTCTAATAAAAAGGTTCTGTAGCACTTAAGTCAAAATATTTACCAACTTTGGGAACTGCCTTCACATTTGTGGTTAGTTTCCTTGTAACCGGGCCATCTACATAGCATTCAGATGGTTGTTGCCTGCCATGACTGGTTTCTACCTTTGAGGGTTTATAGGAATTCATTTTGCTTATCTTTGCATTTTTTTCTCCTATAATTCTGCACAAAGGAAAGTTAGTTTCTTCTGATCGAGTTTGTTGGTGTATTTCTTGAAGGGCTCGGAATGGAAAGAGAAAGCAGAAAACCTTGAACTTGAACTTCAGCAGTGTTATAAAGCTCAAGCTCGATTATCTGAGCAGCTTGTAGTGGAAGTGGCCGAGTCAAGAGCTTCAAAAGCTTTAGCTGTAGAGAAGGAAGCTGGATTGACCAAAACGCAAAATGAGCTTACTCAAGCAAGGTTCTAAGTTTGCCCCCGTACTTCTTTTCTTTCCCCTCACATGTTTGAGATGTGAGATTATTGTTGCAGGGATGAATGTTCTTGTTTAGCTGCACTTTTAGAAGAAAATACTAAAGGCCTAGATCTACTTATAAGCGAGAACAAGGATCTTAAAGCACAACTTGAAGAGATGAAACAGAGAGCTAATAGTGCTGAGGCTGAAAATAGGATGTTAGTTGATCGTTGGATGTTGCAGAAAATGCAGGACGCTGAACGTCTTAATGAGGTAATCGTTGGATGTTTCACAAAAAATTCTGATGTACGTATGTAAAATAAATTCAATTCTTAGAATAACACCTTGAAGCAAAGGCTTCTTAGTTTATGTTAACCTCATACAAAATTGGTTTGGGTTCTTGTGATTATTAATGTTGGTAGGTGGTGTAGTTTACAATTGCCATTAGCATCAACTTTCTTGTGTTTATTGTTTGCAGTACTTCAACTGTTGTGATAATTTGAGGATTACTTTCTTTTGTTTCTATATGTTTTGAGTTGGATTCTGTGTGTTTGCATTTAAGTGCTTTAAAGATAATGTATCAGTATGGTTAGATCTCTTAATACTGAAGCTGGTGCTTGGCAGGGTACAGTGGTAGCATGGAAATGATTTTCGAAATATTTTTTTTGACAAATAAGGAGCTATGCCTACGGTAGTACTGTAGGCATAGGTTGGGAATAAAAATAAGAATACAGCTATGCCTACGGTAGTACCGTAGGCATAGCTGGGAATAAAAATAAGAATACAGCTACGGTATAACCGTAGGCATAACCTTCAACCCCGTAGGCATAGATCTAGGGCATCGCCACTTCTGGCTACGGTATAGTACCGTAGGGATAGGCTATGCCTACGGGACATGGCACCTATACCTACGGTACTGTACCGTAGGCATAAGCTGGTTTTCTTGTAGTGCTTTAACAACACTGGTCACAACACCATGCCGCTGACACAGCACACAGTCCACGGCGCCCACACATTGCACTACTTATACAATCATGCCCCTCGACTATCTGTCACACTACCATGCCCCCACGATGATCCATCCTTTTGCCACATAATACACACCTTTCCTTGATTGTGGAACATGCTTCGACCCACTTTTTGGAGTGTACAACATCCTGCGTGGATATGCGGCTCTTCCGGGACACTATCTCCACTAGGGAGCTCCAAGTGCTCCGGCATGAAGACTCCCCTTCTACCAGGTAGACGACTCTTCCAGGATGCTACCTTCGCCCATTGGGTAGGTGACACCTCTAAGGTACTACTTTGGCGTGCTCTGAGTCCTCTGGCATAAAGGCTCATCTTACGCTGATAGGCGACTCCTCTAGGACATTGTCTCTGCCAGGGAGATCCAAGTGCTTTGGAATGAAGATTCCCCTTCCGCCAGGTAGATGGATCCTCTGGGATGCTACCTCAGCTTGTTGGATAGGCAACTCCTTCAGGACATTACCTTGGCGCGTTCCGAGTGCTTCAGTATAAGGACTCACCCGCGGGATAGGCAACTCTTCTTAGACACTATCTCTGCTAGGGTTTCCGCATGGCTAGTCTATGTTCTCCGGTATTTGGGGCTTTTCATTGGTACCCGTGAGGACTATGACCCCTCGATCACTCCGAGATGAGAGCAGGTCTCCAAAGGGCATCGCTCCTAGTCTGCTTGGCAGTTAGGCGTTCTACCTCCCTTACAGCTGCCAGGTCCTTGGTGTCTCTCGACACTGTTAGCCCTATGGTTGGATAACCTAGGCTTACACCTATTTTTGATGATAACTACACGTTGATTATGTTCTAATGTGTGCTTTGAGTGTATTCTTAGTAAGTATATAAATGCACACTCATGAAGACACATTTGAGAAGTTGGATAGATGGATGGAAACAAATAAGCTTAAAGCTATAGTGAACATGTTATGGAAGCTTCATCAAGTCCAATGTCAAAGAGCAAGAAAGAATGCAAAGGCTAAGTTACTAAGGATTATGATTGATCTTTACTATTATGTAACTAGTCTTGGTTTGATGTTTGGATTGATGACTATCACCTAAAATTACCTTAGGACACCTTGTCCATTGCATGTGAGTTCATAAACTTTCACACAACTGATTCTAATTCACTCCATTGGGAGTCAATGCCTGTACATCTTAACATGAATCTTGGGATCCGTGGTCTCGTCAAACGTTTTCATCTCGGGCATTTTGAACTTGAAGGATAGCCTATCCTCGGGTTCATGGTTACGGATCTAAGGTCTAGAGGCTCATCAGCTCTCCTCATCCTGGAAATCTGTGACTCGAGTGCAGCTAACTTGTCATTCGATTATGGTACAATAAGGGGTTTAGTTTCTTCTTCCTTGATCTCATACACATCTTATCAAATTATGGACCTTTTTCCTTATCGTCCTTTTTCCCTTCTTCTTTCGGTTCTCTCCTGCCTCTCCCCTTAAGGTTATCCAATTTCTCGACGGTTCATGAATGTTACTCGTTTAGGGTAGTGAAACAATTCTGAAGATACTTATGAAGTTCACTGATGATATGGACCAAATCAGAGATATGTGGGAATTTTTTAACCATTAGAGTTTGTGAGAGCTTTCTGGATGAGTCTCGATATCAACCACCCTTAGCCTTAACTGTATGGGGGAAAGTTGTCGAAAATTTTAGTTATACATACCCAAATATCTGGCTAGCTCATCCCTATGAGGGGACTTTTCTGGTTTCGTGGGTTTTTTTTTCTGACTTTTGAGAAAGAGTACTGACTAACCGTCCGGTTACCTAGAAGGAAAACCCGCCTGTTGGTCAGTGAGGAAATAGTAATTTTCAGAGGATTTTTTCTGGGAATCTTTCAATGGATAAGGTTTCTGACTAACCGTCCGGTCATCTTGACAGATAACCAGCCGGTTGGTCAGTGGGTTGAGGGTTTATTTTTGGGATTTCTAGGAAATTTTCTGAGAATGAAGTTCCTGACTAACAGCCCAATCATCCTGACGAATAACTGGTTAGTTGGTCAGTGGTTAAGGGTTAATTTCTGAAAGTTTTGTGAGAATTTTTCTAAGGATGAGGTTCTTGACTAACCATTCGGTTATCCTGACGAATAACCAGCCGGTTGGTCAGTGGGCCGAGGACTTATTTCTGGGAACTTTTTAGAGGATGAGGTTCCTAACTAACCATCCGGTCATCTAGGCGGAGGACCGGGCGATTGGTACATGGGTTGAATCAGAGTATTAAGTAACCAGTTTCGCATATTTTTCCAAGTAATGCACATAATGACTAGCCGTCCGATTGGGAGCTTGGATAACCGGCCGGTTAGTCAGAGTCTTGTCTTTTTTGTGAAATTACCTGATTAGCTTATAGAATGCTGGCTAGTTTCCCCGCCAACATGTTATAGGCCAATACATGTATTATGCCAATAAATGGCAGAACACTGAATGGTCCGGGTGTCAGTTTTTCCTTATAACACCGGTGTAAAGGTCACCCCTATAGGCTCGACTGTACCATATACCTCCCGCCCATAACTAGGAAGTTAATAATGGACGACCACCGATACATATACAAATTATTTAATATACCAAAAAAAAAAGAGGAATCTTTAGTACGAGGCCGTGAAGTTGAGAGCTTAATCGAGTGATCTCCTTAAGCCCAAGGACCAAGGGCCTTAATTGTCACTCTCAAATGGTTGGGTTGGGGTGAGACATGCACATGTATGAGGTATGGAAATAAAAGCTCAAATACCATAGTAAAGCCATATTGTACATGCCAGGAAATACAAAGAAAATACAACAAGGCCAAAATCAAGAGAAACTTTTCAAGACTAGTCCTCTTAGTGTTTTTAAGTCCCCAGTGGAATCGCCACTATAGCTCACCATCTCAGAAAAAATCCACAAAAAGGCATTTTTGAATGGAGTCGGCATCTTATTTGATTAAAGGAAAATAAGAAATACCTAGGAATGACTCTAAAGTGTCCTAAAAGAACAACTAGTCTATCGAAACCAAGAGAAGGGTCCAGGGACTAACTTACGCAACAGGAATGTGTTAGGCACCTACGACGCCCTTTCGATCTCTACTTCATTTCTAATGATTATCGGCCTTGAAAATACATAGCAAGTAAAATACAATAAGATTAACCCAAAGTTAATTTTTATGTTTTAAGGCTTGAACTCAACAGCCGGGGTCAAGTGGCCAACGTATCTAGTCGGACTACTCCGGAATCAAAACCGCCGTAGTTCAACACTAGTCCTACGTAATAATAATCTACATTTTGAGACTTAGACAAGGATAATAATCTTTTTTTTTTGTTTTGAAAGGAAAAGCGATTACAGGGAAGGGATGACAATCTATATGATTTCTACCCTAAGAAAGGGATGACAATCTATATGATTTCTACCCTAAGAAAGCTAGTAAAGGTTATCTCGCGATGTAGCTTACTGGGATGACTCGGGGATAATCTCCGCAGAATCCATGATGCAAAGAACAAAAAGTTGTTTTATGAGTAGTTTGAGTGGCTAGACTTCTCGAGAGAGATAATATGGCACTTCACGAAGAAATGGCATGCAAGCTCTAAAGAGATTCTACTTTTGGACTGACCAAAAATCGACCTCCGACCCCTTAAAATAAAGGCCAAGACCCATTTTTACAGTGCTCAGGGTTGCAGAATATGATAAGACCGGCAATACCAATCTGCATGGTTAGAGATAAGTTAAAATTAGTTATAAAATCGTAGATTGACAAAAGTCAACTAACCGGCCGATTGGTTGAAAACTGGCCGATTTACCCTATTAATTAAAATGATTTTTCTGAATTTCGAGGCATTCTACCCTTATTTTCATTAATAATAAAATCACAAATGAGATTTACCTGATTCAGGATAAGTCATTTCCTAACAAAAAATGAAATGATTTGAATTTTATATCAAGGATAAATCATGAATTATTTTCTCAAGTTACCTAGACTAATTACTACATCAATTACAGTAATCCAGACTTTTGAATTGGATGTGACCTAAATGGACTGGACTTCTGCAACTAGACTGGACTGATGAACTGGACTTAGACTAGACATGCAACGGAACGGACTTGCACAATTAAATTGGACTGGACTGAGTTAATTAAATAAAACTAGACTAAAGTAATTAAGTAAATTGCATCACTAAGCCTGTACTTAATAATGCATTGTAATTAATAATAAAGTCTATTATTTAATTAATTAAAATACCCACAAAAATGTGGTGTCTACACCTCGTCTAATGCAATCTGATGAGCTCAGACCTTAATGGTATAGAGTATCAATTGGGACATCCATGCATATTTTTTAAAGTTCAAACGGATATTGTGAAGTTCAAATTTTATCTTCAAACAATTTCTATTAAGTTCTTGGAGCTGTTAATCATTAACTGAAAGCGGAAAAAGAACAAATAAATCAGTAGCTTGACAAGTATCACTTCGAATTAGAAACATCATATATATTTCTTGATTACGGACTTAGACCATCAGTGTTACATCTATCCCTTGCTTATTAAAAACACCTGAAAGTGATAAAAATCACTTTTTATAGTAAGAGTTACCTGATGACAATATTCTATTATATCCTGTTGAAACGATGATGGCCAAAATAATATCAAATCGATGAATTATACTGGCTTCAATTCACATAAAACTATCATATATCCCGCTTTGCAATATTCACAATCGTTATTCATCTAAAAAAGATCAAGCTTATATGCTTTTTGCTATTTCAAAATTTAGCCCTTATTTTCATGCATTGAAAACCCCAACCATACAAGAACATTGCACCAGGATAATAACCGCCGTAGTTCAACACTAGTCCTATGGGATAATAATTTACATTTTGAGACTTAGACAAGGATAATAATTTTTTTTTTGTTTTGAAAGGAAATGCGATTACGGGGAAGGGATGACAATCTATATGATTTCTACCCTAAGAAAGCTAGTAAAGGTTATCTCGCGATGTAGCTTGCTGGGACGACTCGGGGATAATCTCCGCAGTTTGAGTGGCTAGACTTCTCGAGAGAGATAATCTGGCACTTCACGAAGAAATGGCATGCAAGCTCTAAAGAGATTCTGCTTTTGGACTGACCAAAAATCGACCTCCGACCCCTTAAAATAAAGGTCAAGACCCCTTTTTACATTGCTCAGGGTTGCAGAATATGATAAGACCGGCAATACCAATCTGCATTGTTAGAGATAAGTTACAATTAGTTATAAAATCGTAGATTGACAAAAGTCAACTAACCGGCCGATTGGTCGAAAACTGGCCGATTTACCCTATTAATTAAAATGATTTTTCTGAATTTCAAGGCATTCTACCCTTATTTTCATTAATAATAAAATCAGATGTACCTGATTCAGGATAAGTCATTTCCTAACAAAAAATTAATTGATTTGAACTTTATATCAAGGATAAATCATGGATTATTTTCTCAACTTACCTAGACTAACTACATCAATTACAATAATCTAGACATTTGGATTGGATGTGACCGAAATGGACTGGACTTATGCAACTGGACTGGATTGATGAACTGGACTTAGACTAGACATGCAACAGAACGGACTTGCACAATTAAATTGGACTGGACTGAGTTAATTAAATAAAACTAGACTAAAGTAATTAAGTAAATTGCATCACTAAGCCTGTACTTAATAATGCATTCTAATTAATAATAAAGTCTATTATTTAATTAATTAAAATACCCACAAAAATGTGGTGTCTACACCTCATCTAATGCAATCTGATGAGCTCAGACCTTAATGGTATAGAGTATCAATTGGGACATCCATACATATTTTTTAAAGTTCAAACGGATATTATGAAGTTCAAATTTTATCTCCAAACAGATTCTATTAAGTTCTTGGAGCTGTTAATCATTCACTGAAAACGAAAAAAAGAAAAAACAAATCATTAGCTTGACAAGTATCACTTCGAATTAGAAACATCATATATATATTTCTTGATTATGGACTTAGAACATGAGGGTTACATCTATCCCTTGCTTATTAAAAACATCTGAAAGTGATAAAAATCACTTTTTATAGTCAGAGTTACCTGATGACAATATTCTATTATATCCCGTTGAAACGATGATGGCCAAAATAATATCAAATTGATGAATTATATTAGCTTCAATTCACAAAAAACTATCATATTTCCCACTTTGTAATATTCACAATCGTTATCCATCTCAAAAAAATCAAGCTTTTATGCTATTTGCTTTTTCAAAATTTACCCCTTATTTTCAAGCATTGAAAACCCCAACAGACAAGAACATTGCACTAGACATCCACTACAGGAAAACACGTTTTTAGCGACGGAGTTTTACCGACGGACAAAAATCCGTCGGTAAAACTAGTTTAACCGACGGATTTTACCGTCGGTAAAAGTCTGTCGTTAAAAACTTATTACCGACGAAGTTAGTGTCGGCAAAAGTTTTTGCCGACAATGTTTTTGCGGCGGTCTTTTAGCGACGGAATTACCGTCGCTAAAACTTTTTTACAAAATTAATTTTTTCGAGAGTTTTATAAAATTGTTTTAGCGACGGGAATAATCCGTCGTTAAAACTTCCATCGATAAATATCGTGATTTATCGATGGGCTTTTAGCGACGAATTTGTCTCGTCGCTAAAAGTCCTCAATTAAAACATACAGATCTGCCTTTCTTTCTCTTCCCCCGTTTCTCTCTCTGAAAAATCTCCCATCGCTGTTTTGAGCTTCGGCGACCAACCTCCACGGTGACCCACCTCCGGCGATCCCCCTCCACGGTGACCCACCTCTGGCAATCCCCCTCCACGGTGATCCCTCCACTGCACTGCCCCCGCGTGAAAAGCCATCCACTGCGGCTGCGTGAAAAGCTTGCCACCATCGTCGCGCCACCAACGCCGCCGCCCTCCATTGCTGTCGGATATTGTGCGTTCTTTATTAGAAGGTAAGTTTCCAACACCCTAATTTTTTTTCTACCCTACAAATTTGTTTCATAATTTTTTGCTCATGCTTGATTTTGCGTTGAATCTGTATAATTCTTTCAAATTTATCCGTTTAGTCTAATTTTTGTTTTTTTGCTGGGATTTTTGCTGGGTATATAGGCTTAGGGATTCGGTTTTAGTCCTTTAGTATTGTTAAACGTAGTTATAATAAATTATATCTAACTATAATATCATAGGGAGATTCTTTTTCTTAAAAAATGTATTGGACAATAGAACAAGACTTAGCAACTGCGAAAGAGTTAAATGCTTAGCAATATATATTATTGTATGCTAAAGGTAAGTAGTAGAGGACTCTTATTTTTCCATAAGCTTTGCCAAAGTTCATAATCTTATGCACCAATATTCTAAGTCTAGCATGTTGCACTCTCTTCGAAAGCAATTCTCTTCAAAATCAAAGGATCTTGGAGATTCTTGGTGAATACAATGAGTTTTGGGAATGACACAAATGGAAAGGTAAATGAGTAGAGCTGTGGTAGTTGTGCTAGCAAGACGGCGGTGGCACTCTTGGTAGTAGTTATTGGGGTTGGGAAGATAGTGAAGGCGACAATGATGTTGCACGTGATAGTGAAACCTATGACAATGGCAATTGTAGTGTTATGATCAGGTAGATGTAACAGTGATGTTGCACCTGATATTGTAATTGTGGTGGTACTAGTGATTTGAGGTGTCCGTGGTTGATAGGATGAAAGTGATATCGACAATAATTGTGATAATCGGTGGTGGCAGTGCTGATGGCAGTATTAACATTATCACAGTGGCAACCATTACATTGATGGTGGCAGCGACGATTAGTACTGTCGCTAAATATTTTATAGAATTTTATAATTTTCGATGATTTTTAAAAAATATATAAGCGACGGAATTATTCCGTCGGTAAAAACTCCATCGGCGAAAGCAGGGCTTTACTAACAGATTTTTACCGACGGCCTAGTCCCGTCGCTAAAAGTCTTATCTAAAATATCAAATCCTAAATTGAATGCCCTGATTGAATCGAACCCTAAATTAAACTAATTGAACCCTAATTTGAATGCCCTAATCCAATCGAACCGTAAATTGAACCCCCTAATTGAACCCTAAATTGAATGTCTCAATTCAACCGAACCCTAAATTGAACTAATAGAACCCCCTAATTGAACCATAAATTGACGTAACTGAACCCTAATTAAATCCTAAATTGAATGCCTTAATTGAATCGAACCCTAATTTAAACTGATTGAACCCTAAATTGAATGCCCTAATCTAACTGAAACCTAAATTGAACTAATTGAACCTTAAATTGAATGCCCCAAATCAACCGAACCCTAAATTGAATCAATAGAACCCCCTAATTGAACCCTAAATTGATGTAATTGAACCTTAATTAAACTCTGAATTGAATGCCCTAATCGAACTGAACCATAAATTAAACTAATTGAACCCTAAATTGAATGCCCTAATACAAGCGAATCCTAAATTGAAATAATTCAAGGCATCGGATATGTGCATTTTGAATCATTTTTTCCTATTTGAACATTGATAATTTTAAGTTGTTAATTGTGCATTTGAGAATTGTGATTATTGATATGTGATTTCAGGTTGTTAATTGCCGATTTTAGGTTATTAGCTGTTCATTTGAAGTAATTGCGATTATTAATTGATGATTTTAGGTTGTTAATTGATGATTTTAGATTGTTAATTGTGCATTGAGCATTTGAGATATTGAGATTATTGACGGAGGATGGGACCCAATTGGATTGAATGTGTGATTTTTGTTAATTTTTATTGCATTGAGCATTTTAGAATTGAGAATTGAGATTGTTAACGGAGGATGGGATCCAATTGGATTGAGATACCTGTTAGTTAGCGCAGACACGGACACCACGTCTGATCAACGGTGTCCGACATTTAAAAAACAAATTAACGTATGCCGATGTGTCTGGAGGTGCGTGCCGGTGGGCGTCGGACACGTGTCCGGAGGCGTCGGACACATGTGTCGGAAGCGTGTCCGGAGGTGTCAGACACGTATCGGACACCATATCGACACCCTATATGATGTGTTGGAATTTAAGTTGTTGACGGAGGATGGGACCCAATTGGATTGAGATACCTGTTAGTTAGCGTAGACACGGACACCATGTCTGATCGACGGTGTCCAACGTTTAATAAAAAAATTAACGTATGCCGATGTCTCTGGATGTGCGTGTCGGTGGGTGTCGGACACGTGTCCGGAGGCGTCGGACACGTGTCCAGAGGCGTCAGACACGTGTCAGTATGTGTCGGACACGTGTCCAGAGGTGTCAGACACGTATCAGACACCATATCGACACCCTATATGAGGTGTCGGAATTGAGATTGTTGAATTTGCATTAAATTTAGGTTAGTTAGGTTAATGCGACATTTTTAGCATCCACCCCCTGGAATCTCATCGTGGCTCCAGCACTGGCTATAATTAGCCCTAATTAGTCCTGATTAACAATATTTTAGTAAATCAATTAACCCTAATTAGCTCTAACGAGCCTAATTAGTTTTAATTAACCCTAAGAACCTAATGAAAATCAAATTAGCTGTAATTACCCAAAATTAGCCCAAATGAACCCAATTATGCGCATATTGATTATAGTTAGCCTAATTAGTCATAATTTGCACTAATATAACCCAATTAAGCCTAATTAGCGCTAGTTAGGAGTAATCAACACTACTCGGCAGCATTAAAACCCTAATTAGGACTAAATAACCCTAATTAGTCCTAATCAACCCTAATTAGCTATAATTATCCGAAACTAGCCCTTATTAACATTAATTAGCCCTAACATAATGCAATTAAGCCTAATTAGCCCTAATTAGGACTAATCAGCACTACTCGACATAATTAAACCCTAATTAGGACTAAATAACCTTAATTAGTCCTAATCAACCCTAATTAGCTATAATTAATACTTGTAATTAACCCTAATAACCTAGTTAGCCATAATTAGCCCTTGTACATCCCATAATTACTCCATGTTGCCCAGAGATGGTTCAATTACTCATTGTTAAGTTTACAAACCCTGCCTTCTTTATATTAGTTGTTGTTTTGAGAAGTCCATTGGCTACGATGGTTCAACTCGTTGCCAACGAATTCTATTTAATGTGGAATTGGTAACATATGTAACGATCTTTCTGCAGTTTTGATATTTTGGAAAGATTCTTGCATATGTTATCAATTTCTGAACGCATGTATGCATAGAAACCCTTAGTTCCCGTTCAAATGTATTAATTACAAAGTAATGCTTTGTAATGAGGCTTTGGATGTCCAGTTTGGACAATTTGGAAAAGCTAATTGTTTATAAAACAGTGTTTTGACTCATGCTTTGTGTTCTATGTCGTGAATATTTGGTACACGTTCTCGTGTGTTTCTCCGGGTGCATACAGATCTGGTGTTCTAACATCTGTCAAACCTTCCTGAGCAAGGTTAGATGAATGTTGAACACCTAATCGATGTCGTGTACTTGGAGAAATGCAGGGAGGTGCTGCCAAATTTTCCACAGACATGGGACTAAGCATGAGTTATTCACTGTTTTATAAACATTTACTGTTCTGAATGGGATAGGACCACTACATGTTCAAGAGTGGAGGGGAAATATGTAGACATGTTGTAACATTCATGCATTCATATTTACATCGGCAATGCCTAATCACTGGTCATAATTGAAGGTGGTATACAGTACGATAATTCAGTCGTCATGTCAGTCGATCGAAGGTTGGATGAAAAGGAAGAATGCTGAAGATTTTGAGTGTCACGTTGACGAATTTCTTGACTTCGCTTATGCGTATCTTGCACATGTTGACCTTGATAAGATAAGGTTCCCGTGTGGTAGATGTGAGTTGTTGCATTGGAGAAAAAGAATTGAAGTAAAATGGCATGTTCGTCGGTACGGTTTTATGGGTGGATACACAAGGTGGACGCAGCACGGAGAAACGATAGTATTGTCGTCCAACCCGGCTAGTCAAACTGAAGTTAGGGAGGAGGCACGATATGATTACCGAGATATGATTATGGATGCTGGGCATGCTAATGTTGACTGGGGTTACGACAGTCCACAACCGCCGAACGAGGGGGCTCATCAGTTTTATGAGTTGTTGAGAGCTGCGGAAGAGCCGCTGTGGGATGGAGCTCCGAAACACACACGGCTGTCTGTGGTTAGTAGGTTATTACAGTTGAAATCAGACCACGGGCTGAGTGAGAAAGGTTTTAACGAGTTTGTTACCTTAATCAAAGAAATACTGCCCGAAAGTGAAAAGCTACCACCGTCGTACTATGACGCGAAGAAGATGATGAGGAAACTTGGGTTGAGCTATGACCGGATAGATGCGTGCAATAACGATTGTGTATTATTCTGGAAAGAGAATAAAGATTTGTCACGCTGTCCAGTATGTGATCATTCGAGGTACAAATCGGACAAAGGGAAGAAGAAAAACATTGCATGGAAGATATTGCGATATTTCCCGGTCACACCACGGCTTCAGAGAATGTACTACTCCTCCAATACGGCTGAACATATGAGGGCTCACCGTGAGACTCGCAGCAACGATGCCGATGTGCTGACACACCCAGCTGATGGAGAGGCGTGGAAGGAGTTTGACCGCAGGCATCCAGTCTTTGCTCAGGAAGTTCGGAATGTTAGACTTGGTCTGGCAACTGATGGGTTCAACCCTTTCGGTCAGTCTACCACGCCTTACTCCTGTTGGCCTGTTATTATTGTCCCTTACAACCTTCCACCAGGCATGTGCATGAAGAAGCCGTATATGTTCTTGTCGTTGCTTATTCCGGGGCCGAAGAGTCCCGGTAAGGACATAGATGTGTATTTAAGGCCGTTGATTGATGAGTTAAAACAGTTATGGAATCATGGAGTCGAAACATATGATGCATCCCTTAAACAAAATTTTCAGATGAGGGCTGCTTTGATGTGGACTATACATGATTTCCCCGCATTGGGAATGACGTGTGGCTGGAGCACACATGGGAAGCTAGCATGCCCTGCTTGTATGGGCGTGAACCCCGGTCATACGTTAAAGCACGGCGGAAGGGCCTTGTGGTTCGGATGTCACCGTAAGCTTTTGCCACCGGGCCATCAGTTTCGTAGGCAGAAGGATAAATTTGACGGGACAATCGAGCGTGAGGTTGTCACACTGGACTACCCATCTGGTGAAGAAGTACTCTCACACCTGGAGGCACTTGATACTGACATACCACACGGTAAGGGTGTGCCGGATCAGAAGATTCCAGGGTTCGGGAAAGAGCACAACTGGAGAAAATTTTGTATCTTCTGGGAGTTAGCCTATTGGAGGACGCTCGTTATCCGAAACAACATGGATGTGATGCATATTGAGAAGAACGTTTTTGATAATGTGTTCAACACAGTGATGAATGTCAAGGGCAAATCGAAAGATCACCTTAAAGCGAGAAGGGATCTACAACAGTTGGGTGTACGCCGTGAATTGCATCCTCGGACAGTCAGTGGGAGGACCATACTTCCGAAAGCACCTTACTGTCTAGACAAGAAACAAGTGGAGAAGGTCTGTCAGTGGGTTAAGAATTTGAAGCTTCTGGATGGGTTTGCGTCCAACATATCTCGTTGTTGCAATGTATCGGAATGCAAGTTCCAAGGGATGAAGAGTCACGACTGCCACGTATTCATGGAGAGATTCATTCCTATTGCCTTCCGGGGACTGTTGCCACGGGTTGTTTGCGAGACTTTGACTGAATTATCTCATTTCTTTCGAGATATATGCTCTTCTACGATCCGGGTGAGTAACATGGAAGTGCTTGAGAAGAACATTGTGGTGACGATTTGCAAGCTGGAGAAAATCTTCCCACCTTCGTTCTTTGATTCAATGGAGCATCTGCCTGTTCACTTGGCATATGAAGCTAAGATGGGTGGACCCGTGCAATATCGGTGGATGTATCCCTTCGAGAGGTAATCCTTAAATTGTTACAGTTGTTCGTTTACACTTAATGCGACATCTGTTATCATTGATATTCCACCTAACTCGATTCGCTAAACTTCTAGGTTCATGTTCCATTTAAAGAAAAAAGTCCGTAATAAGGCTCGGGTTGAGGGCTCAATTGCGGAGGCTTACGTAATGGAAGAACTTGTAAACTTTTGTAGTCAATATTTCGGGCCTGATGTTGGTACAAGGTTAAATCAACTAGGCCGAAATGACCCGGAGCAAGCACAAATTTGGAAGGGCAATTGTCAATATTCAAGCAGTCAGGTAGTCCGTTCGGCCGAACGTATACTCGATGGCTAACGGATGAAGAGTACAGTGCTGCAACAATATATGCCCTTCTAAATTGCGATGAAGTTTCGGCATTCGTTGAGTAAGTTAAAGTCTTAATTCACTTACATTGCTGTACATAATTGAAAGTGTGTGTTAAGCGAGTCAACTATATTGGTTTGCAGTGAGTTCGATGCGGAATCTTTAATCACTGATCCCGCTGGACTTGAATCTCATCGGAAATCACAATTTGTACAGTGGTTCAAAATCCGTGTAAGATTGTTTAACGAAATTATATTATGTGTTATATACAGTTCTGTGGCCAATTAGTATACTGATTTATCCTTAATTTTTACCGTCATCTACAATAGGTTCAGTCAATGGATAGACCAGTGGCCTCCTGCTTGAAATTACTAGCTGAAGGCCCTAACAAACAAACATCCTGTTACGGAGGCTATATCATCAACGGGTTTAGGTTTAACGTAAAAGATGATGACCGAACAAAACAAACCCAAAACAGTGGAGTCTTGGTCAACGGCGACTGTTATGCCGAGAATTGCATGGACTTTTACGGAGAGCTAGATGAGATTGTTGAGCTAACATATCTGGGTTCCCAAAACCGCCTGGTAATGTTCAAGTGTACGTGGTTCGATGTCACATGCAGTAGAGGAATCCGTGTTAGCTCTCAAGGGATTGTAGATGTCAATGTCAAGTCAAGACTTGCATCAGACGAGCCCTTTGTGTTTGCTAGTCAAGCTGTACAAGTCTTTTACGCGGAGGACGTCGCCAATCCCAAATCTCATTGGTATACAACTATCAAGTCCAAGAAATTGCCCGTGACATATGACAGTGAGCTAGACTCCTTTCAAGCCGACCAACCACGTGTCTTGTTCCCTGTTGAGGTCAACAACGAGGAGGACGATCTTCCTCTTCCAACAACACTTCTTGTAGGAGAAGAAGTCGTAGATGATGACGCGGAAGACGTGGAAAGTGTTGGAGATGATGTGACCGAGTCTACTGATGAAGAGGATGAATTAGAAGATGAAGAGGACGACGAGTCCCACGAAGAAGAGGGCGACGAGGAAAGTGATGAAGATGATTCGCAAACTGAAAATGATTGACTTGTAATGTTGTAACATCACGGGAAAAATGTAGTAACATTTTAGAACTTGGTGTTTATTGATGTGTTTTTGCACATCCGTTCATATATATATATATATATATATAGTGCCGATGATGATTTATGCCAAATTATTGTTTTTAACGTGTTAATGTCTTTGTAATTTATCTATATGAAGTCAGATATGGATAGGATACGGGCTATTCGTGGCCGGGCTGGACGCCGAGCTGCTTCCTCCCCGGTGGGTCCCACCTCGTCATTGCCTACTGATGACGAGGCACAGAGTGATCGCGGACAGCAGATGGGGCCCCAGCCCCAGCTTTAGCCCCAACCCGAGCCGTCGCCCCAGCCCGACGCAGATTCATCCCACACGCGCGTGCATTCTCCATCTTCCGTGGGTTCTACCTCAGGTATAGTTTTAGTACATTTTCGCTAGCCTTATATTTAAAGTATATTTGAACTGTATTAATGTCTGTGTTTTGTAGGATCTCGACGAGGCCGTGGTCCGACACGCGGGGTACGCATCGACCCCCAGCGTAAACAGAGAGTTACGCTCACGCAGGAGGGCCTGTAAGTACTAAAAATATCACCTCATGCCTTATGTTTAAAATTTTGGGGTGTTAATTTATATTTGAACTGTATTAATTTATTTATTTACTTCTTTGGCAGGATCCTGGAGAATCTGGCGAGGACGAAGATCGGCGTTCTTGTGAAGGGCCGATTCTTCGAGCCACGCCTGTACTGGAAGGACTGGGATGTCGCTGCGAGGGAGGCCCTATGGGAGGAGTGGCTGGTACGGTGAAGTATTTTTTTCAGCGTTAGTAAATGTTTAATTACAGTTTGTTTTCTGGTCATAATTTGTGTTATTAAATGCCTTACAGGAGGGGTTTACGTTTGACAAGCCTCAGCAGCAGGCACTGGGCCAGCAGGCCTTCTTTGCCTACATCGGCAAGAATTACCGCCGATGGCTCCACGACGCACGGGACTGGGCAAAGAAGCTGCTGCCCGAGGGTGCCCCGATGACGGAGATGACGAGATATCCCCCACATTGGATATATCACCGTGTATGGGGGGAAATGATAGATCGGTGGGCTGCGGATCCAGGCTGGGATGCCAAGAGTAAGAGCGGGGCCGAGAACAGACAGAACAGAGATCCGACGCACACGGGGGGGTCGGTGCCACACGACATTGTCCGACACATGAACGCGGTCGAGCACCCGGATCTGGATGAGGATGGGGATGAGGTCATAGCTCTGACCTATAGTCAGACGCACGTGCGGAAGAAGGACAAGGACGAGGCGCACCGGGCGGGCGACTATATTTCAGATATTGCCCGGCGGATCGATGTGAGTCAATTTGTTTAAGTTGTTAATGTTTTGTCTTTCTATCCTCAATGTCCGTTTCGTTAATTAATGCCCTAACATATCGTTAAACCACTATTTTTGCAGGCCTCGTATGAACAGCTAAGGGGGTCCGAGCAGCAGTCCGGACAGCCATCAGCGTCCACTAGTACGGCTGCGAGTACTGGGGGGTTGAAGCGATGGCTGGATACGCCGGAGGTCGTGAATCGGCCGAAAGGCCGCATACGCGGCCTGCCTAGCACGACTGCTCGTGCCGTGATAGGAGCGTCCTCACCCCCTGCTGCCCCTCCACAGACACCGGCTCCTCAGCGTCAGTTGGACGACGAGGAGATCCAGCGCATTGCTACAGTGGTGGTGAGGATGATCAGGGAGCAGGGCACTGCTGGACATGCCGAGCCGGCCCCGGATCAGCAGGATCCAGATCCGGGACTCGGCGACCCCTGATGAGCCCCTTCCCGTGCCCGTTCCTAGCTTCCCCCCCCCGCGCCCAGCTTGTACTCTTCTCCCCTCCCCTAACAGGCTGTATCCGGTTCTCGGCTTGTACATATGAGTCTTTTTTATATTGAAACGTTTTTTTATAATTGATTATATATATTTCTTTCTGTATTGATTATTGTGCGTTGTTGTTGAGAAAATGAAAATTGTATTACAGATCTGGGTAATTGAAAAATAAAAAAAAATTCAAAAATTTTTTGACTTTTGGCGACGGATTAATTCCGTCGCTAAAAGTATTCCTACTATCCGTTAATTAGCGACGGCATATTCCGTCGCTAAAAAGCTTATTTAGCGACGGAATATTCCGTCCGTCGCTAAAACATTATTCCGTCGCTAATTTGACAAAAAAGAAAATAAATTAAAATACTAAAAATATAATTAGCGACGGATATTCCGTGGCTAATTAAAAATAAATCCGTCGCAAAAAATTACATATTTAGCGACGGATTTCAAAATTCCGTCGCTAAACTATTAGCGACGGATTTCAAAATTCCGTCGCTAAACTATTAGTGACGGGTTTCAAAATTCCGTCGCTAAACTATTAGTGACGGGCTTTTATACGAAGGACTTTTAACGACGGTAAATCCGTCGCTAATTGTTTTAGCGACAGAATATAGGCTTTTAGCGACGGATTTCCCCGTCGCTAAAAGCCTTTTTTCTTGTAGTGATCAATGATGAAGTGATTAAAGGAAATGTAGTTGTAGTCACATGGGTTTTCTGAAACTACGTGCTCAGTCAAAGAAGACACTTTTTATGGGCGGATGGACGTGTATTTCATCTCTTATAAAGTGAGACGCCAAAAGTAAGTAACCTTTACCATACATGCTTTCAAAACTAAGCCGATACAACAGAAAGAAAGCATAGTCAGATAAACGGTTACAGATTTACAGAATCTCAAGGGGCTTGAGTTTATCACCTATTTATATGATGGTAACAATCAACAATCTTTCATATCTACTCATGCAACTAGACGGACTTATGCAACTAGACTGGACTGATGAACTGGACTTAGACTAGACATGCAATGGAACGGACTTGGACAATTAAACTGGACTGAGTTAATTAAATAAAACTAGACTAAAGTAATTAAGTAAATTGCATCACTAAGCCTGTACTTAATAATGCATTCCAATTAATAATAAAGTCTATTATTTAATTAATTAAAATACCCACAAAAATGTGGTGTCTTACACCTCGTCTAATGCAATCTGATGAGCTCAGACCTTAATGGTATAGAGTATCAATTGGGACATCCATACATATTTTTTAAAGTTCAAACGGATATTATGAAGTTCAAATTTTATCTTCAAACAGATTCTATTAAGTTCTTGGAGCTGTTAATCATTCACTGAAAACGGAAAAAGAAAAAACAAATCAGTAGCTTGACAAGTATCACTTCGAATTAGAAACATCATATATATATATTTCTTGATTATGGACTTAGACCATGTGGGTTACATCTATCCCTTGCTTATTAAAAACACCTGAAAGTGATAAAAATCACTTTTTATAGTCAGAGTTACTTGATGACAATATTCTATTATATCCTGTTGAAACGATGATGGCCAAAATAATATCAAATTGATGAATTATATTGGCTTCAATTCACAAAAAACTATCATATTTCCCACTTTGTAATATTCACAATCGTTATCCATCTAAAAAAGATCAAGCTTTTATGCTCTTTGCTTTTTCAAAATTTACCCCTTATTTGCAAGCATTCAAAATTTACCCCTTATTTTCAAAATTTACCCCTTTATTTCATCTCTTATAAAGTGAGACGCCAAAATTAAGTAACCTTTACCATACACGACTAATGCTTTCAAAACTAAGCCGTTACAACAGAAAGAAAGCATAGTCAGATAAACGGTTACAGATTTACAGAATCTCAAGGGGCTTGGTTTTATATGATGGTGACAATCAACAATCTTTCATATCTACTCATTTACTTCTTGTGCTTTGATTTCTTTTTGAAAATCAAATCACAGCTGGATACTATCCCAGATCAACCTTTTGTTACTCATAAAAAATGATGTGGGCTTCAGGTGACACGAAGATTCTTCACATTTTCTTCCAGAGGTTTCTTTTCTTCAAATTCAAATAGCATGTTGCATGGAACCTCGATTGGATCAGGGAAACTGAACCAAATTGAATTGATGAAGTTTACCAAATTGGAAGCCCAGCTTCCATCTCAAGTCTAGTTATGTACCTCCGTATGGTTCTCTAATAAAATTATCTTTATTAGTTATCGTTGTTTCTTGATCTGTTTGTTTGTTTTGATTTTTGCGCTACCACTAATTTGTTACTCGCTTGATGGACCTATGTTTTTAGACAACAACCTTTAAGCATCGATTCTCTAATTTCATATCTTCTCATACATGTTTTGTTTGAAACACATGATGTTTATAGTTGCAGCTAAATCGAATACGATGGCTTTTGGTTGAATGTGGAGTAATTCTTCTAGTTTCAACACATTTTAGGTAATAGTTAAAATATCCCTTCTTCTTTTTTGAATATGGCTTCGACCCTGTTATATATTTCGTAATTAGTTGTAAAATGAACGGAATTCAATAAGCTTCTCGTATATACTTGATATCTATTGCTTGAAAAGCAACATAATTCTCTAGTAAGACTATTTTAGGAATACATCAAAGGAAAAAATGAAACTAATGGTGAAAGAGTGAATGTGATGTTCAATTTGTCTAATTCATTACGAGTATAAATTTATTCTGTCCTAGAATTATTAAGTTCTTGTTTTACGTGAAAATATTTTGATGACAAAGTTAAGGATACGTGGACAAAAGCAGCACACATGTTCTTGCAATGGGGCTAGAAATCAACATGCTATACGACTGAACAAACGTGATTAGCGACCAAAAAACGTGAGATGTCTAGCTTCAGGTCGTGCAAAAAGGGTTTGTCGTGCACCTAAGTGGGTGGCCGGTACACAACTTATTCATGGGTTAGCCCAAACAAGGGGAGCGGGTCTCTGCTTCCATGTCAAAGAGACTTCCATGCCTGTAGCCTTTCGTGGTGGAGCCTTATTTGCATTGATGCAGACTTAGAGGAACTATAGTTGGGGGAGATTCGGAGTGAATAGTGCATTTCAATGGGTTGAAAAGAACATTATTTTTTATTATGGCCCTAACAATCCCTTTTTTACCTCACGCAATGTGCAATTGGAAACAACGTAGATGCTAATATGGTCCAACTAGTAGTGAGGTTTTACATAATTAATTTAAGAAAGGTAAGACCTACAAGCAATGCAGCAAATCAACGCCCGAACACATGTAAATATAATCAACTACGAACTTGAAATGTTCGACCAACGAAAAGTAAGGCATGTAAGAATGGAGAGCAAATACGATAAATTCCAAATGCTAATGTGGCAATAAGCATACTCTAATCCTCAATGTCCATAGTATGGTTGCCACAACGAAAACCTATACCAGAAGTTTAAAATTTGTCAGTTTGGATAACAAAAGGTCACCATCAAATATTCATATGATATGAGGAAACTTGAAATCCATAATTTGACTCTATTGCATAACTCGCTAATCAAGCTTGCTAACACACTGGATTCGGACTAGGCATTCAAGTCAATTATGCGAGAGGAATGCATGAGGCAGCTCATTAGTATCATTGGCTAGTTAGACTATTATCATGCTTTTACAAAAGTGGTAGAGAAACACAAAGAAAATATGTCAAAACCAAAGACAAGTTGACGGAAAAAAGAGAAGAAAATACATTAATTTGGATATTCGAATGTGAGAATGGGACAGGCCCGAATTACCTACATATCTAATGAACAATTGAAATCAGATCATACGTAGTACAACACAACTCTAGAGGGGTGGTGGTTTGAGTTTTGTACTCAGATTTGATCTCAATGAATCCTTAAGAATTTCCTATCATCATCTTGGAAAGATATCATGTCCATCCAATTTCCCTAGTATAACGTGTTTGGAATGATCATTCGACAAATTTAAGTATGAGATCATGAAGTTCTAAGCAACAACTAGAACAAATTTGATCGAAAAATAAGTTGATAAGAAACTTCATAGATGAGTTCTACAGCATGTGATCTACTTGGTTAGATATTGCCACGTGACTTTGATGGAAATAGTCGACTGCTTCACATACTAATACTCTTCTTTTGGTGTGGATTCGATCGGAGATGGTACGGATGATCATGATTCGTGATATAGGATTTCGGTTTAAGAGCGAGAGGCAATATTGAAAGAGTGTTAAGGAGTGTGTATGATGAATTATACTAGAACGAGGTATACGACAATGTATCAATGTGGTATAGAATGGGCTCTTCCTTGAAGTGCTTGGAGATCTTGAAAGCCGAGTTTAGGTGCCAAAAGAACTAAACCCTTACAATTACAAAAGTTATCTGGGAACTTGCCATTACTACCAGCACACTACCATCACCGGCTGGCACAACTCTGAGCTAATTGAGTGCTCTAGTAAGGCTGCGTACTTTGGTCAATTTTGGAGGCTTTGTTCTTCTCATCAGAAGTTATACATAGACCTACTATATGTGATTAAAAATATTTGCAAGTCTACTTTCCGATTGTTTTGGAATTACTCAAGTTGTAAAGTATAGCTTGAGATATTCCAAAAAACTAGATGTAAGATTCGAAACAAATTTGATAATCCTTGATGATCATTATTGATAGATGACTAAATTCGGCTCGTGATATCTTGATGGATAGCTAACATAATGATCTTCCAAATGATATCAAGTGCAGGTCCTATCTTCTTAAGATGAAGAAAGTATTGTTCTTCAAAGTGGATTGTTATGGGTGTACACCTAAAAACTGAGCCCTACCAAGCATAGAAGTCATCGGCAAAGCACAAATCATGATCTAACCCCTATATGCGAACATTGTAGAACATGTTTTTAACAAATCTTTAGAGTATGTTAAAAATGGTCATACACCTCAAATGGCCCCAATGCGGAAGCAACAATGTAAATGGAAGCAACTCTAGAGGTGTTTTAGTAGAAACTATATGAGTATTTTAACGTGCTCTTCAATGATTTATTGAGGATTTAACCAATTACTATATGTATTGGCGATTCTCTTTTGTCACGGTTTAATTTTAAAATTCCTATCATCTATATCTGTATCTATATCTATCTCTCTATCTTAAAAGTGTAATTTGTTTAACCATGTTTCTACACATTTTTATTACCCAAAATGGCCTTTGAGATACTCCCTATTACAAGCTACCCTCATGTTTTAAAACCAATGCACCCCTGTGCTAACCGCTCACGCCATTTCCAATCGGCACAATATAATTGAAAAAGACACAAAAAAAACTAACCGATGCTTCTCTTACTCCAACTGACTTTGCAAGCAAACTGCATGTTTCCAAACACAATGCACCCTTATCTTCCAACGCCTGTTTCCAACATGAAGAAGAATATACGGGCACGTATCTATGTTTCAGTGTCGTGAGTGTTAATCAGAGTCGAGGAATCAAAGTAAAAGAAGGCCTCTCTTATGTTGATAACGGGCGACAATAGAAACCAAAGCAAAGGACACCAGCATAAACCAGCCGGCTCCATTGTGATCAACAGTTATCTATGCCATTCTCTAGCATCAAATGGTGCCCGATACCAGAAAGGCTTTATTATGCTACGACAGAGAAGGAAAGGAAAATCAAAGGAGCAGCATTATCACATAAACAACACCCGCGCACCTCTGCAACCTCCTGAACATTCCAAAACCCAATGACTTCTTCTGTTTTTCTGTCGGATAAAACATTCGGCCAACAGAAATTTTCAAGTGCGAATTACTTTGGGGACGCTGGGTCCAAATTTTGGGGATTTTTTTTTATCACAATCATCTTCGTCCCCCAGTAAATCAACAACGTAGTTGCCTCCGTCTTTGACGCTCTGGTAGGATTCGTGTACTGGTCCCTGCCCTTCGCATTGGCCAAGGGTAGGCAGTCGTTCCACTCCCGACTCTTTTCAAGTCTCAAGATTCCTAATGCCAAGACCAAATACCCCAAAGCTCAATACTGCAGAGATCTACTCACTTGCAGCTTCTTCGTAAAAGAAAGAAGACTAAGATTTCAATCTCGGGAAACTGCTGTTATGTGACCGCACTCTGGGCTAGTCACTACCAAGTCAGCCTACATTCTAAGTAGAGGTAATGTAATTCCTAACTTAGGTATTTTCTTGCACTGCTCATGTTCGATGAAATTCCTAGCTGACGTCCAAACCGTTAATCCTAACTATTATGTTTGCTCTGCCTGTTCATCTTCTCTTTACACAATCTGCTTGCATACATGTCCTTAATTTAATATGCTTTTAGACTTGCACAAATGCACTTTCTTGGTTGCATGTGTACAAATAGACAATGCTCATTCCATGCACACAATATATTTTCCATTGATACATCTTGCAATTTTTAGTTGATTAACCTATGTGTCTATGCTTTTTTCTTCAAAATCTCATTTTTTTTTGTTAGTGCAATACCTAGAAAAGCGGAATTCCAAATTCTAACTAAATCTCTTAGTAACCATTTTGGGTTGCATTGTTTTTAGTTATACCAGGATCATTTTTATATGGTTAATTAATTAATATTGGAGTATTAACGTGTATATCATGTAATCTCCTAGCCATTTGTATGTACGTTGCAGATTGACACTTTTGCTACAACTACACGTGAATAAGTTTTATATGTTACGTTTAGGCAATGTTCATATTGTGTCGAGTACTTCTTTCATTTTAGTTCTATTCTTCCTCCATATTTGTGTATTTGTAGAAAAACCTTGGATGTCTCATTTGACAAAATAATTGAAGCCACAATTGACTGTTTCATTAAGTACAGTTCTATGGAAATCAGGAACTCATTGCTTGGGTATCTTCCTTTAATTTCAATTACAACACTTCAAGAGTACTTCTCTCCTTATCCTCAAGCGTATAACTTTAAATATGTAGGCGATGCAGGGGCTAACTTAATGACCACAATAGAACATTGCCTTAAGTAATAGATAGAAGAAGCTCTTCAGATGTAATAGAATAAGTAGAGTCCCCTAAAGAAAGAGCTAGCTTATAATTAGAGTGTCCCGTAAATTTGGATTGATTAGTCTGAAGATATTGAACAAATTAGAATATAGTGTGTGTGTGTGAGAGAGAGAGAGAGAAAGAGAGAAATAGAGAGTTTGTGTGTGTGTGTGTGTGTGAGAGAGAGAGAGTAGGCAGCTAGCACACTACAAGAAAAGAAGGCTTTAGCGACGGACTTTTAGCGATGGAAGGTATTCCGTCGCTAAAAGATCTTTCAGCGACGGTATTTACCGTCGGTATAAATCCGTCGTTAAAAACTTTTACCGACGGACCATTTCGTTGGTAAAAGAATTTGCCAACGGACGTTTAACGACGGAAAAAACCGTCGCTAAATAGTTTTAGAAAGTTTATAATTTTTGATGATTTTAAAAAAACATTTAAGCGACGGAATAATGCCGTCGCTAAAAATTCCGTTGGTAAAAAAGTATTTTACTGACGGACTATTAGCGACAGAATTATTCCGTCGCTATAAGTCTGTCCTTAATACGCAGATCTGCTTTCTTTCTTTCTTTCTCCCGTTTCTCTCTCTCTCTCTCACCCACCGGCGTTCTCACCTCCGGTTACCCTCTACGGCAACCCACCTCCAGCGACACCCCCGTCTTCCCCCCGACGGCGCGCCACCTCCGGCGGTCCTCACGGCTAGTCTTCAACGACCAGATCGATCTAGCGTAGTCTGCCTAGATCTCTGAGCTCCGGCCAACTCCGATAAGTTTCGAACTGGCTAATCAGCCTACAAAGCTTTTTCTTTGATATGGTTAATGAGATTGTTTCATATGGTAAATCGAGAAGGGGATCTCTGATTGGGGTGTACGTTAATGAGATTGTTTGATATGGTTTGATTGGTTAGTGATATGCCATTGATATGGTTAGTGTAATCTTGATGTTAACTACAATAAATTGTAAATAGAATTGGAACAAAACTTGAGCCAGTATCCATCACCATCTATTTGTAATACCTTAATCAAAATCCAATTAGATATCCCCAAGCAAAATGAAAAAACCAAACGCTCGAAAAGTTTATCAATCAGCATAGAATTTACAGGTTGAGTAAATAATGCCAGGAATATAACTTTGGTTCTGGGATGAATAATTGTTATACTGCAATTGAAGGAAAAGATGGGTTTCGATAAAAGTAAAGAAACCATGGACGAGATGATTACTGTGTTAGCTCAACTGAGGAATTAGTGTGTGCTCTGTATGGGTGCGTTAGAGTGTTAGAGTGAGCTGTGTGTGCCGGTTATTGTGTGCGCTACATGAGTGCATGAGTGTTGTGCTGTCATTAGAAATATTTTTTTGCTACAACTTGTAGTAACAACATTTAGTACAAAAAAAACATAAGCAACGGTTTTCTGTTACAACACTTGTGCTATACAAAAGAGGATCATGTTCCCCCTCGTACGGGGCTTCTTCATGATCTCGATGCAGATGCCCGGGACTTCAGTTACATCTACTTAGCTTTTTTGTGCTTCGTGCTTCATACCCAAGCAAAAAGAAATTACTCTCTGTTTGCCTAACAACAAGTCGCTTGTTCAACATTGGTGTAAGTATATGGTTCTACTTGGCGATATTATGGTAAACAAGTTCAATTTCATAAAATAAAAATAAAAAATTACAGAGTTTAGCCCCCATGAGCTAAAATTTTAATGTGTTAAAAAATGTCGCTTAAAGAATGACGTACACGGGATACTTATAGGTAAGGCCTAGTCACATGTGCAGGCAAGCCAATCATAAGGCAACCGTGTCTCTAAGCGACTGCTCACGCTCATCATCCTGCGGTCTCTTAGGCATTGTTTAAAGTTTTCGCTGTTGTTGGCGCTTAAAGGAACAGAAGGTGCACCAAATCTTTTGCAGATAAACACTGCAGACCAGCAAAATTCGATTGTGCTTTCAGGATATCTCATGCTTATGACCATCTGATAACTGCTTCTTCTCACTCTACTGCTAGGGATATTTATACTACTACTCAAAAAGAAGTCTCACACTGTACAGCGAGATCTGAGGTGTTTGTAGGTATTTTTCTATAAGATTTAAGGGGTGTGAAATATTGAGGGAAAAGGGGTGTGTATTGAGTGTTTGTGTGTGTGTTTTAGGAATGTACAGGGTGTGTATTTAAGTGAGTGTGTGTGTGTGTGTGGCAGTAGCAGCAGTGGTGCTGTGTAATGTGCTGGTGTGTAATGTGCTGCAGTAGTGGTTTTGGCATGTGTTTTAGGGGTTGTAACGTGGGGGGGGGGGGGGGGTTGTGGTGTGTGTTTTACGAGCTGCAATAAGGGCCAGAGGTGTATATCTTAGGGACTGCAGCAGGTGTGTATGGTGTGCAACAGTGTGCATGAGTGTGTATTTGTGCAGCTGTTTTGAGTGTATGTGGGTGTAATGAGTGCTTGTCTGTGTGAGTTTAGTGAGTGAGTGAATTGAGGGAAATGGGTGTAGCTTATGACGTGCTCTATGGAAGAGTGAGCACACAGTAGAGTCACATGGCGATGTTTTCAGCCTGATTGAGGGAGCACATTGCCATAGATGGGCTATGCACATCTGGAGCATAGCACTAGTTTATGTTTAAGGGGGCAGCAAAAGTTCTCGCTAATTAGGAGGCAATGATGGCTAGATTTGTCCATTTGTCGCTAAAAGGTTTAGAAGTGTCGCTAATATCCCTTTTAACCCCTTTTAACGATAATAGCTAAGCTCTTTAGTGTCAGCACAAGACATGATTGGTCTTCAATTCACTCTTCACGCTCT
>JAVXUO010002026.1:0-32182 GCA_033065855.1 Escallonia rubra | reverse complement strand
GAACATTGACTATTTGTTTGATATTTTTAGGTTGTTAATTGCGCATTTGATAATTGTGATTATTGATCAATGATTTGTTAATTGATGATTTTAGATTGTTAATCGTGCATTTGAGATACTAAGATTGTTGACGGAGGATGGGACCCAATTGGTTTGAATTTTTTTATTACAGGTTTGGGCATTAAAAAATTAATTTTTTTTAAATGTCTTTAACTTTTAGCAACGGATTAATTCCGTCGCTAAATATTTTATCCCGTCGCTAATTTAGTAAAAAAGAAAATAAATTAAAGTACGTAAAATTGAATTAGCGACGGATATTCCGTCGTTAATTTAGAAATAAATCCGTCGCCAAATGTTCTATATTAGACGACGGATTTTATAATTTTGTCGCAAAACTTTTAGTAACGGCCTTTTATACGAAGAACTTTTAGCGACGGTAATTCCGTCGCTAAAAATTTTAGCGACAAATTTTTCCGTCGTTAAAGGCTTTATTCCTTGTTGTGTCTACGAAATTTCAAGACAACCGAGATCACTAAAGACTTTAGCAAGTCGTCATCTCTCTATCAACTATGAAAAGCCCTTTGGTAATGTATCATGTTCATTCTAATTGTAATATCAAAGAGAAACTTTTTACTATATGAGCAGAAGTTGCTATTAGAATTATCAAATGTGTTTCAAATATGCATGCTCAAGATTAGGAGAAGCCTAACATGTATAAAAACTAATCCCAAGCTCCACGTATTATCGATGTGGGACTTGACACTCGCCCTCACGTGAAACGTGGAATAAGATGTTCTCTCCTTGAATAAGAGGTAGTCCGTTTGAATCAAATGGGGCGACATGGGCCTAGCTCTGATACCATCTTAAATTATAATTGATAATATACCCGATATGGGGTTTATATCTCTTAACAAGCCCCCTCACGTGTGGCCCGACTGATTATTGAGTGTGCTTAACACATGAAGAAATTGACTTGGTAATTATGAGGAACTAATTTTGAAGTGTTTGTTAGGCTTTGGATCGACAATCTCTGGTATCATGTGAAAGTATCCAACTCAAAAGCCTGTTCAAGAGTAGGAGAAGTCCACCAAGTATAAATCTTATATCGACAATACATGGCATTTGAGATTAATTCTTATACGTGATGGACTTCTCTTACTCTCGACTATGCTTTTAGATTGTTCAACATTTACAAAACATTGATGATTTTGAAAAATTGCTCCATTAGATTATTTGTGACTAACTTGTGGTCGTTTTTTATTTGGTAGTAATTATTGTTAGGAATACTTGGAATGCACCGTAACCCAAAGACCCAAGCCGCCTTTGGCGTTATCCTTCGGCAAGAGACCCTTCTACTGCCTCACTCTTCCTTTTCTCTTATTTGCTCGTTTCCTTTGGTATTTTCTAAAGTTAACCGACCGCATCTGATGTTTGAACCTCTTCTGTATGAATTGCGTGTCTATCTTTGCGAGGGAAGTTGGTTTATTTGTCATGAGCATGTTGGGTTGTGCTCGTGTCCCTCTTCATCTTTAGTAGATGATTGATCCCCTTTGGTCTCCCATGAGATGATTGAGAGAAAGATTGTGACTTTGTTCGTCGCTAGGTGTGCGTTTGCTACTCTTTCGGTAGCTTGGAGTTGTTCTGGCAAAGATTGCGGCGAATTCGATAAACTTTTACGGTTCAAGAAAATGTGACAGAAATCTATTCGATGAGATTCTCCTCCATATATATTTAGGTTGTTGATCTTGTTCAGAAGATGTGAGTATCGTCTCACCAAGTTGCAAGCTTTATTGATTCTAAGTAAATGAATATATACATATATCCACGTGGAGATAAATAATTTACGAGAGACTATCACTACAAGAAAAATGCTTATTAGCGACGGAATTTAGAGATGGACTGCATTCTATCGCTAAAAGTCACCTATACCGACGGAATTGGGCGATGGAATATATTCCGTCACTGTTTTGCCTCTAAAAATGTTGGAGGGAAAAAATGTGCGGGAAGCAAAAATGGGCGACGGAATTTTCCGTCGTAAATAATTTAGCGACGGAATTTAGTGACGGAGTTAATCGACGGACGTATTTCCATCGCTATTTTAGTTATTTTAATTTTTGATAACGAAAAATATTCTTTTACTAATTATTGAAAAATATGTTTCGGCCAAAACCCAAGAAAAAACAGATCAAAAGAGAAGCAAATATGTTTCGGAGGACCACAAAACAGAACAAAAGAGAAGCAACCCGTCGCGCCACCATCCCTCCCACCCCCGTCGCCGTTGTGGAGGCAACCCGTCGCACCACCATCCCTCCCATTCTGAAGGTTTGTGCGATGCCCTCTTACTCACCGAAGGAATTTCTGTATGGCTGAACCGTCTTCTTCTCAAATTAGGGTTCTTCTTTCAACCGATCTTCCTCTGAATCTTATCTCCTTGCCAGGTAATTTTTTCCTCTTCCTCTCACTCTCACTTTCACGTCTCAACTCTTTCTCTAGTTTTAATTTCTCTCTCTGCAATTGTATTTAATTAGGACATTGATGTCATAAAACGTGATTCCTTTGAGAACCAAATCATTCAGAGAAATCGGAGCCGGTTGAGCTTGTAGAAGGTATACGGGTTCCTTTGAGAACCAAATCATTCAGCAATGGTTGTATGTAGAAGGTGATGAAGAAGAAGGGAATAGAATTTAGGAGGAGAGAGAATGTTACTGTGACGGTTACAAGCTTGTTGTCGTCGTCTCTTGTCAGGTCAATTTAATTTTCTTCTCATTCGTCTCTTGTCAGGTATTCATGTCTTATATCCTCCGATGACTGATTGCTCTGTTTAAGAAGTAAATTTGGGGTTTCCCTGAGAAGATGGTTACTGCCAAAAGCTTTCGGTTCTCCTAGTTGTCTCCTTCTGGTTGTAACTTTGGCTGCGATCATTTGTTTATCACAGTTTATTTTCTTTTCTTTTTTGGTTGCTGCCATGATTAGTTGTTTGGTTTTGCTAAAGCATTTAGTTAAAAGTTAATCGGTAACTGGTGGAGCGACGGACAAAGTTTAATTGTATTTACCATTGGGGTTTTGAAAGCAATGCCAGGGTTCTAATTTGCTAGCAAAAGGATGTTTCTTAAAATGACATTTCTCGTTGCGTTCAACTATGTAGTGTTCTGTTTCAGGAAACTTGAGTTTTTCCATGTTTTTTGATCCTCCATTGTTTTCTTGTGCAGATCCGTGATACTAGTGTGCTTGTTAGGTTACGACCGGCTTGGGAAGATTTGAGAAGCTATTTGATTGCTAAAGGGCGCAAGAGGTTTGAAGTATATGTCTGTACCATGGCTGAAAGGGATTATGCTTTGGAGATGTGGTGATTGCTAGACCCAGAGGCACACCCGATTGGTCCAAACCAACTATTGGACCGTGTTGTATGTGTCAAATCAGGTGAGCGGTGTATCTTTATGATAATGAGTTGCACTGGCTACTTTAGAACATGGAATACGTGAGTGGATATATCCTTCCTCAATTAACTGGTAATAGGCAGAATTTCTTACCACGAATGTTTATTATGTATATATAGTGAATATAGTGAAAGATGTTCTTTTAGTGTTTCTGAGAGAGATCTCTAATTTTGAGGTCATTGCTCCCTGAATACTGTAGTTGTTCGGACAGGGTGAGGTGGCATTGCTGTGTGTGCATGGGGATGAAGGGAGGAGGGAGCAGCCATGGTGACTGCTAGGGGGAGAGGGTGTGCAGGGTGTGTGTGTGTGTGCCAACCTGCCGTGTGTGTGTGCGTGGTATGGAAGTGAGTGCAAGGCAGGGGGTGGTGTGGGTGTGCATGAGACTGCTGTAGCAGTGGAGGTGATGTAGCAGTGGAACCCAAGTAGACCATCAATATTAATGCACAGAAAATTGGCAACCATAGAAATAAGGTATTACTTTGTTTTGATGCATGTTTGAGCCCTTTCTTTGTTCCCTGAAATCCTTTGAACTGAATTTCATTGATTTTATGGAACTGAAGCTTTCTAATGATATTTTCTTTGTCTCACACTGTTGTGCCTCTTAATTTTGCTCTGTCCATGCCCAAATTAAGTTTGTCATATGTTTGCTTGTTTTTATTAACACTAGGCCATAATTAGTAGCCTGAACAGACTTTCCCATGTTTTAGTTTGGTCATAAATAAGTTCTTATTAACACTAGGCCATAATTAGTTTTGGTGGGTAAAAGGGCTTAGGGCCTCGTTTCATTGCCGATGCTCAAGACTGCACATTGTGTGTGCCAACCTGCTGTGTGTGTGTGTGCCAACATGCTGTGTGTGTGCGTGGTGTGGATGTGAGTGCAAAGCAGGGGGTGGTGTGGATGTGCATGGGACTGCTGTAGCTACCATGTTGGATGTTGGATATTGTCAAATATTTGTTGTAGTTCCATCATTGTTTGACTCACATATTTTAGGTTGGATTCATGGTTAGGCCCGGTTATGCAAGTACATTGATACATCCTTTAACACGTCTTTAATTGCTTTGTTACAGGCCGAACTTACCGCGACTGATGCTACTGAGGATGGCAATGATGATACATTCGACGAGCTTGGTGGATGATGCCTTATGTGACAAGATTTGACGTTACATTTGTAGGAATATTTGTTCATTTTGGTAACCAAGCAAGTGGTTAATTTAGATGCATTAACTCAATTGTTAAATTTTAGTGGTATATTAACAAATGCTGAATATTTGTTAACTCAATTGTTAACTTTTAGTGGTATTCAAAATTTTAGCTCATAAATATGATTTTTGCGCGGGAATTAGCGACGGAAAATATCATTTAGCACCTAAATATTGTTTTTGTGAAAGAATTAGTGACGGAAATTTTCTTAAATATGCGTTTTTGTGACAAAATTAACGACGAAAAAATATATTAAGCTCCAAAATATGGTTTTTGCGACAGAATTAGCGACGGAAAAATTTATTAAGCTCCTAATTATGGTTTTTGCGACGGAATTAGCGATGGACAATTTGTCCTGCACAAAATTTGGCGACGGAATTAGCGACGGAATTTCCGTCGCTAATGATAATTTTTTAAAAAATGCATAAAAAATATATTTATATTTCTTTATTTATTTTTAAAAAACTTAATTTTCTAAAAATTGAAAAATAGTTTTAGCGACGGAAATTCCGTCGCTAAAGGATGACCATTTCCGTCGCTAATGACAAAGGCTTCACCGATGGAATACTAATTCCGTCGGTAAAACCTCTAGCGACGAGGGTTTAGGCGACGGAACTTTAGCGACGGGAATTTCCGTCGCTAAAGGCTTTACCGACGGAATTTCTACATTTAGCGACGGAAAAATTCCGTCGCTAATGGTTAATTTTCTTGTAGTATATGAAGTGTACCACCAATCAGTGCGCGAACAAAATGATATCAGACTTGAATCCAGACCGCCATTTAGAATTAGGATTTGACTATTTACAAGAGACTAATGTTGACTGGTAACATGTACTCGATCACTTCCTGAAGAAAAAGCAATTCTTAAGTGTAATGCTTGACACATCATATCACATATCAGAATCACAACTGATAAGATAATGATATGCAAGACGAGGTTCGGCACTTGGGTGCTGGCATCATGTGCACCAATTCGTGCGGTGGATGGTCAGCACTACCAGTTTGATGCCTCCTCCCAACTTTGCTATCCCGACCAACTTGCTTTGTAAATCTCGAATCTTGCTTTTACTAGTTCCGTAACCAATCAAGGACGAATGAAAGGTCATTTATACTCCCATGTGTGTGCTGTTCATGCTTTAGGTGCACATGTTTGATAGGTAAATTTTTAAAGCTTTAGGTTTCATGGGTGGGTTTATAGTGGGAAGCTATCTACATGGAGAATTCCCTCTATAAAGGCCTGATTTCAGTGAAAGGGTCATCACATAAGACATATTTTTCTGAACTTTGCATTGCCTTGAGATCGAGCCTGTTTCTTGTTACCCATTTTCAGCTTTTGTTACACAGCATATGGCCTATTTGATGCCTGGGAACTGGGGATGCATCGAAGGTCAGGATGACTTCGACAATGTCGAGGTAGTGGAAATAGAAAGCGAGCTTCTGATGTCACTAATTGATGAAACAGAAGTGGATCAAGAAGATGATGAGAGATTACTGAGCGTGATTCGATCTCTGGAAGCTGAGATTGATCCTGTTAAGATGACCAATGGTCATAATACAGTGGAGATAGAATGTGAAGGCAGCATGCAATTGTCCGAATATGGACTGATGGACGGTCAAGATTGCGCGTCATCCTGCCATCTCGAATTTAATCGGATGGATATGGATGACATGACCTGTTTGTACAGAGAAACTGAGATGGATGATGGTGTGTTTGAAGTTGGACCTGTTGGAGATTATTCTCAGTGGTGTTACGAAATTCTCATGGACGAACATGGATATGGTACCTTGTGGCAGGAAACAGAACTCCAATGATGGTGCTAATATAGTTCCTTTGATTTGTGTACATTTTAATTGTAAGGGGAAAAAAGGCCTATAATGGAGCCATCTTGACAAGTTTTAGCTAACCCAATTCTGTAATCTTGTAAAAGTTCTCCTTGTTTAGAAATTTTAGCTTCTGCTTTATAATCATCGAAGTTTATTGACAAGCATGGTCAACGTCTGTAAGCCTACATTTACAACTGTTCTAAGAAAAATTTATCAAATGTACTGCCTGAAAGGCACCTTTGTTACGTTCAGCTGTTGGCACTTGCTTGATCTCTTCTTTTGTGAGAGTTCTGTTGATATACTTCAAGTTCAAGTTGCTTGTCCGTTGTCTCCAAGAGATTTCATCACCGCAATCAACTACTTCTCTCCTGCAGTGCTTCTAACTAGTTGCAGTATCAGTTCGTTCCGCGAGATCTTGTCCAATCCCAGTTCAGTCGGGAACTGTTTTATCAAACAAAGCTGACAAAGATCAATATGGCAATGCTGATAATCCAAAGTAGCCATGGAAGAGACGTGATTTTTGGTAAGTTGAAGGATCATCACCATGAGCGGAAGCAATTAGAAGCACGTACAAGTAAGAGAAATAGGAAAGGGGAAACCAGAGATCCAAATTGGAAGGTTTCTTAAAAAGTGAACTCCCGGAATTTGGATTACAGAGACGCGGACAAAAGTTTGGCTGCCAGTTGGAGCAAGAACCAGTTACCAAAATTGGAAGGTCTCTAAAGAAGTGAAATACTGGAAACCTTGGGATTATAGACATGGACAACAGTTTGCCTTAACTCAGTTATAGCAAACTTCAAAACCATGTTCAATGAGAAGATTGTCGCTGATCGCATTGGTGGTTAAAAAGCGGTACCAAAAATTGTGTGACGGTCGCTAAAATGATGAGCAACTACAAAATGGGAGTTCGATAGAATATAGAATAAGATGCGGAAAACCGAACAATTATACAATATTACAATATTTGCCTTATGTAACACGTTGGGATTATTTATGCACCTAGAAATGCCACCACAAGTTCTAGCGACAAACTTCTATTGCGAAAAGGGAGGTTGAAGGAAGTTGCTCCTGCCATCTTTTCCTGTTAATTTTGGGAGAAACGTACTGTTACTTGGAGAAGAGGTATTTCTTGTCATGCTCTAGTTCCTAAGTATTGTAGTGATGCTAACGAAATATTGTGGCTACAACTCCATAATAGGAATAGCATACAACCCCCCTATAGTGATCATTAAGTGACGCTAATTTTTGTAGACTTCTTTAGTGATATTTTTTTACCAGCACTTGTTAGTATCGCTAATTAAAAGTAGCTACTAAAAACACATAGTTAACATATTTTGTCACTATAAGAGAGTTGTAGGCCATTCACACTCTCCTTCGATTGCAGCCAACATTTCTTCTTTGGCTAATAACATCTTGCTTATCTAATAAATAATAAGCAAAGCGTGAGTTTAATTGCACGATACATCATCACAGAGATATGACTTCTTTACTTGACACATCATCACATTATATTTTCAATGTGAAATAGAATTATAACTATTATAGGTGTCACTAAAAATTTAAAATATTATCTTAGATAGGGTTCTTATTTCCATATTACTAAGCCTTATATAACTGAAAAACTAACTCTAAATGTTCTAAAACTCTAACTGATTGATGAACTAACTTATTAGAACTTAATTTTGACTATTGTATCCTTAAAATCACTCTCTAATATGAATATAAAAATTGATATATCTTAAAAACAAAAATAACATACTAGATTTAGAAGGAAAAAAATGATGCTACAATTGAGAATATTATCTTGCATGGGGTTCTTATTTCTTGATAAGTTAATTTTATACTATTAAGCCTTGTATAATTGAAAAACTAATTTTAAACGTTCTAAAACTCTAATGATTGGTGAACTAACTTATTAGAACTTAATTTTGATTATTGTATCCTTAAAATTACTCTCTATTATGAATATTAAAATTTATATATCTTAAAAATGAAAATAATATACTAGATTTAGAAGAGTGAAAAAAATGCTACTACAATTAACAATATTATCTTGAATGTGGCTCTTATTTCTTGATAAGTTAATTTTTATATTACTAAGTCTTATATAATTTAAAAACTAATTTTAAACGTTCTAAAACTCTAACTCATTGATGAACTAACGTATTAGAACTTCATTTTGACTATTATATCCTTAAAGTCACTCTCTATTATGAATATAAAAATTCATATTCCTTAAAAACGAAAATAACATACTAGATTTAGAAGAGAAAAAAAATAATGCTACAATTGAGAATATTATCTTTGATGGGGTTCTTATTTCTTGAAAAGTTAAAATTTATATTACTAAGCCTTATATAATTGATAAACCAATTATAAATGTTCTAAAACTCTAACTAATTGATGAACTAACTTATTAGGACTATTATATCCTTAAACTACTCTCTAATATAAATATAAATTTCATATATTTTAAAAACGAAAATAATATACTAGATTTAGAAGGGAAAAAAATGATGCTATAATTGAAATTAAAACAATAAAAATAATATAAAATTGTTTTATTTTTTTTAATTATAAATTTTCTTACCGTAATCGATATAATGATTTGTTAATATAGTATAATAGCTTTTAGAATCCTTTTGATAAAATAAAAAAATTGACATTATTTTTTGGATGGAACTACACAAACAAAAAATGACTGTACAATTATTATTCATTAAAATTATAATGATGATATGCTTATTCATAAATTTGATAGTTGAAAATGACTTAAAGTTATATACGTCAATTTCAATGTATATAAAAGTATGCAAATATTATTTTGAATGTGATCCCTATTTTTAAGTTTATTTAATTTTGCAGGAATTATATAAGGGCTATTAGGAAGCCTTATATAATGTGAAAACTAATTCTAAAACTCCAATTATACAAATTTTTTAGGATTTGATTTGGACTATCGTGTTATAAAAACTAACTCTCTCATTCAAAGACAAAAAACCACGTATCCAAAAAATATAACTTATGGATATTTAGAAGGAAAAAATAATGTTATAATTAATTTAAATTTATTGTTATGTAATAAATGTATATTTATTTACACATAACATTCTCATTACAAAAATTATTTATATAATATATACAATTAATAATCAAATTACAGGATAATTTTTTGCGTTAGTAAAACTGGACGATCAACAAAGTGGTTATATAAGCATATATGAAATTTTGAAAAGAACTCACATATGTATTAAAAAAAAGTTGCAATCAAATTAAATAATTCTTAATTACTATATTTGAGAATATGTAAAATCTTTAAGATGCAAAAATATGATATGACTATTATATCCTTAAAATAACTCTGTATTATGAATATATAGATTCATATATCTAAAAAATGAAAATAATATTATCTCTGATGTAATCCTTATTTTTTGATAAGTTAATTTGCATATCAGTAAGCCTTGTAACTGAAAACTAATTACAAATATTCTAAAACTCTAACTAATTAATGAACTAACTTATTAGGACTTGATTTTAACTATTGTATTCTTGAAAGCACTTTCTAATATGAATTCATATATTAAAAAACGAAAATAACATATTAGATTTAAAAGAGGGAAAAAGATGATGTTACAATTGAGATTGAAGCAATTAAAATAATGTAACAATTGATTCATAATTATTTGATTTTATATATACTTACCGTATCGATGTAAAAATTTATTAAATATATATATAGCTTTTAGAATCCTTTTGGTAAAATAAAAAATTGACCATCTTTTTTTTGTTGGGACCACACGATCAACAAATGACTGTCTAATTATTATTAATTAAAATAATAATAATAATAAAGTTTATTCATAAATCTGATAGTTGAATAGAATTTAAGGCTATATACTAAACATGTTAGTGTATCTAAAGGTAAGCAAATATTATTTTAGATGTGATCCTTATTTTTAAGTTTATTTAGTTTTGCAGGAACTATGTGAGAGCTATATTAGAAAGCCTTATATAATATGAGAATTAGTTCTAAAAATATATATATACTAATTCATTAGGATTTAATTTTGACTATTGTGTCCTTAAAACTAACTCTCTCATACAATGATAAAAATCGTGTATTTAGAAAACAAAAATCACATATGAGATTTAGAAGAAAAAACGTGTTACAGTTGATTTAAGTTTATTATAATATAATAAATGTATTTATATTTACACATAACATAATCATTGCAAAAAATTATCAATGTAATATATAAAATTAATAGTACAATTATAGGACAATTTTTCGCTTTGATAACACCGCACCAATTTTTTACTTTGATAACACTGCACAATAATCTAAGTGGCTACATCGCATATATGAGATTTTGAAAAGAAATCATGTACGTATTAGAAAAAAAGGTACAATATTAATTAAATCAAATAATTATTAATTACTACATTTGAGAACATTTAAAACCTTTAAAATGTAAAAATATATCTATGTAATTATACAAAACAAACGATTAACCAGTTCGTTTTTGCACAGGGCCTTACGATCAATGAAAGTATTTTTATTTTTATTTAATTATATTTTCATGAAAAAAACTTAATACATATAAAAACTATAACTTGGCGACAAGTCATTGAAGATGCAGAAAATAATTCCAACACTTCAAAACAAGGACACGTGGCACACGAGCGTGCGCACGCACACGCAAAGTAATAAGGTGTATACATAAGTTCTGCTAAATTTAAAATGCAACTTTATTCCATATAGATTTCTACTTAATCATTATAATAATCTTGAAAAAACATGTAACACCTCAAAAACTTTTGAAATTTAAGAATTACACTCATATATAACATCTACAATTCAAAAGGGATACATCATAGTCTCACCATTTTTTAATTTAATCCCAATTCTATTCGTTATTCGGCTCTAAATGGCTCCAACATGATTATTCTACTACTATAAGTGCTAAGCCAATATTCATTTAAAATATTAATCGACAACTTAAAGTAAAAGCTTAAAGAAGACAAGTATATAGCAGCTCTTCTGTGTCGATATCTATTCTTTATAACCAAATAAGATATTTTTTTAATAATGTTATTGTCTTTTTTGTCTCACGATATATGGTACATATTAATACACTCTTTGAGACATGATATTATACTATATTTTATAAACCAACCCGAGCCATGGGCTAGTTAAATTAAAGAGCACATATGGCTTGGTAGACTATGTGTTGTCTATTATTGAAAAACTAACATTTTTTTATTCTCTATCACTTTTAACTTATCATATGCTCCAGCAGCTCAGCTCAAACTACCAAAAAAATAAGCTCAACTTGAATGTAGAATATATGAAGATTACAGTTAGTCACATTCTTAAGACCAACAGTGCCTGAGTGCATTGCTTGGCACATCAGAATCATGATTGATACGATAACAAAATGCAATAAGGTGTTGGGTGGAGCAATGAGAGGGCACATCCATCACATGGGTGTTGGTTCATCCATGCTTCACGTAACCATTCATTGCAAAAAGAGGAGGACCATATGAACATAATATCAAAATCTCCCGAGTCCCCACCCCACCAAACATGTCTTGGTGGCATCATGTGCACCAATTCGTGCTCTGTTTGGTCAGTGATTACACACACACACACACACACACACACGTGTGTGTGTGTGTGTGTGTGTGTGTGTGTCTCCTTCCACTTTCCCCTATACCAACTTGCCTATGAATCTCAAATCTTGCTTTACTTAAAGAATTATAACTCAATCTGTCCTACTTAGAAAAAAACATCGCTGCGAATTACTGGATACAAAGTAAAATATCATACTCAAGCTAGGGACTAGTTGAATAGTGTAATTATAAATAATCAATAAAATCTTCATATTGTTCTCAAATATATTTCCCCTTTTCCTTTTATTCATTTATTTTTTATTTTTTGCGGTCGTGAGTTCCAAGTTTTTGGTACACGGTGATTGCACAGAATACGTAGCGAACTCAGAGACGTGAACTTGTAACCAAGATGTGAAATGAATCTGTAACGTTGTCACTGTATTTGAGGCGACGATGTGCGTCGTTTACTTCAATGTGGTCAAGTAATTAATAGCACCGACGACCAAAAAAATCGTTAATGGACAGCAAAAAAAGGTGATGTATGAGGACCATATTCAATGGCCAATATCAGGAGCATCTTTACTAATAATGGAGTCTCCTCTACTTTGAATATCAGCCTGGACATATTGTCCGCTTTGAGCTTCGATCAGTCATAACTTCTTTGGTCCGTATAGTTCACTTGACAAGTCAGTAATTAGCTGCCAGAGACAAAGACACTTGCGATGTGTTGGTCCCATTTGTGTGTACCGTGTCCTTCTTCAAGTCCGCAATATGATTGGTAAAGCTCACTAAACTTTTATTATAAGGTTAGGTTTGATTGGTGGGTTTATAAACTTCAAGTCCGCAATGGAAGCTGTCCACGTGGAGAGTTGCCTATATAAACGGCTGCTCTTCTTGGCATAGTCATTGCATTTGTATCATCTGTTGAATAGGGCATATGTTCTTAGTTTTGCATTGCCTTAATAAGAGCCTATTTCTTGTTACTCATTTTTAGCTTTCATTACACAAGTGTATGGCCTCTTTGGTACCTGAGAGCTGGGGATGCATCGACGTCCAGGACGACTTTGACAACTTCGAGGTGACGGAGATCGACGTTGCGTTTCTCATGTCACTAATTGATGAAACACAAGCGGAACAAGAATGTGATGACGAGGGACTAATGAGCGTGATTCAATCTTTGGAAGCCGAGATTGATCCACATATGATCATCAATGGTCGTAGTTTGCCAGAGATAGAATGGGATGGCAACATCAACGAATGCCGATTGTCCGACTGGGGACATGCAAACAGTCAAGATTGTTCAGCATCGCATGATCTTGATTTTAGTTGGATGGATATGGATGACATGACCAGTTTTTACTGTGAAAATGAGGTGGATGGTTTGCTTGAAATTGGAGGTGTTGGAGAGTACTCTCAGTTTTGTTATGAAGTTCCATTGGATGAGCCTGGATATGATTATCTGTGGCAAGAAACAAATGCTTCAATGATGTAATGCTAAAATATTTCGTTTGAACACTTTTTACTTTAAGGTAAAAATAGCCTAATAGTTCTAGGGAAGCTCAGCAGTTTGTGTTATTCACAAGCTTGTAAAATTTTTCTTTAATTGTATAATTGAATCTTATGATTGCTTGATGTCAAGCTTATCTATAGCCTATAGGCTAAGACAACAACTCCAAACCTTTTATATGCTCTCTTGCCAATCCTATTTCCATGAGATGAAAATTGGCACGAGGATTAGTATAAGAAGCCAGAAAATATTCCAAGGGTACCCCATATTATTCAATAGAGTAGCATCATGTGTTTGCTCATCATATACAAATAGTCTCAGAGAAGTATTCAACTTTCTTAGAACAGAAGTTGGTGCTTTCTGACTCGAGCATTACCTTATTATGGAACCCGAGATTGAATCTCAAAAAGTGAAATATAGTAATTGTCTTCTGCAACAGATCAAGAACTTCCATTAAATATTGATTGCGGTTATATGTATGATGGCAATATGATAAGCAAATCCTCTGACAAGGGTTTAATTACTGATTACGGTAATGTATTTTTTGTTTTGCTTTAAAGATTACGGTTATGTATGATGGGCAGATCATAGCTCCGCTCAAGATCTGACACATCAGTTGTGAGGCCAAGTTCTTCGAGCTCAATCTTGAATATAGTGGTAATCCCGAGGACCTGAGCAGGACCGACTTCTGTAGTTCTATGAAACGAATCTACATACAAGAAGGAAAACAAAAGTTCAGGCATCCAGAATCATTTTCTACATGAAATTAAGTTTGCGGTATTGCTTTAAGAAGATCAAGGATTCAAGGTAAAAGAGATTTTAAGATCTAAAGCCCCACCAGAACATTGTTGTTGTTGTTGTTGTTATCACCAAAGCATCCATGTTCATGTCCATAGGAGTGTGGATTGGACGGTCAATCACATGGTTAACAACACTCCAGTATAATAAAAGTGGGAACCAATTAATCTGTCTTAAATTTGTTTCTCAAGCACCTTGATTGCACGAGTACCTGGAAAGTTTTTAGTTTAAGGAGACAATTTTCTGCAACATAGTCCCGGAATCTGGCCTACTTGGAAAATTTAATGTTAGTTAAACTGACATAATCATGTTAGAGTACCCCAGAACCACGTGGATGAGATCAATCATTCTATTTTCCGATTAGCTTAGGCCCTGTTTGACACTCCTTTTTTTCCAGTTTTGAAAAGTGGAGAAAAAAAAAGTTGCGTTTGATAACCATTTTTCTTCTTCAGTTTAAAAAATCAGCTTTTAAACTGAAGAAAAAAAAAACTGTAAAAATGAGTTTTTTTTTTTTGAGACCATCACCCTCCCACCGCCGGTCGCCGGCAGCAACCTCCGGCGATCACCGTCGGCCGACAGACCCCTCAAGCAACCACCTCTGGCCGCCGACAGCCACCATTGGCGACTACCGGCGGACCGCGACCACCGCCACGCCCCGCCACCGCCTCCGCAAACCACCACAAAAAAAAAACTCAAAATAAAAACTGGGTAATCAAATAGCCACTTGTTTTTGTAAAAAAAAAAATATTAAACCGCTCTTTAAATTTTATTTTTTTTGGAAACTGAAATAAAAAAAAAAAGTGTTGTCTACATGAACTTTTCATTTGCAGCCCCTTTGACAATTTAGGGGTATACTTGTATGCACATCCGCAGACACACGTACATACACATTTATGCTATTTCTAAGTTGATTACTGTAATGTTGACATAGTGAGTTCCCTACATCGATCTACATACCCACAAGCAGTATATATGTCACCAATTGCCACTATCTCCTTGCTTTATTGTTAGTCCATGATCTGTACTTATCTTGGAGATCTTTTCTTCCTGCTGTCATGATTAATTGGGGCTATAAGCAATAATGTCAGTCTCGGTTGCCTGGAAATTGAAGTCATTTGTTGACAGATAGATTGAAGTCATTTGTTGACAGATAGACAAGTGGGGTGATTCATCTGTAGTTTCAAGCTTTCTTTGGTTACAGTTGTTCATCATTTGGTGCTCTTAAATTAGTGATGATAAATTGATAATAACAACCCTGTAAAGGTGAATACTAGATAACTTCCAACATAGACGAGAAGAAACAGAAACCGTATATGTTGCATGGTTTGCCAGTCAATTAACTATATTAAGCACAAGATCAGTGGGTTCGTCGACATTGTAATTGCACACTGTAGCCATAAAGAGATTATAAGAGCATATAATACATTTATACTTTTGCTAGTTGCTGCAATTCTTCTTTCTAATAGGGCGCTAGCAGGAGTTTGAGGGTGTAGATCACTACCTTTTTTCCTGGAAGGAATAGCAATGTCGACACGCCTTAATTTTAGGTCCCTTACGGATGCTTCCAACGAGTACAAAGTGACAGTGGACTCTATCACACTTCTTTGTTGCTACTGTATATTGTCATTCTCCATAAGCTGTCATGCCTTCTTTGAGTCATATACATATATCCTATAATACAGCAGTTGCCTTACCTGGAAAGTCATTTCTTGATATAAGAGTGGAGACCTAATTATCTACGTATCCAATAGTAAACATGTGATTAAGTGATCCACTGGTGCCTTTTATTAGTTTTAACAAGTATCATTGACGATAATAAGCACCAGGAATGGGGGAATGTGAACAACAAAAAAGCAAAATATATAGTTCTCAGTTAGGACATATGCTTCAGCCCATAATTCTTGCAACTTTAACATATATCTGATATTTAAAATGTTTAGTGAACGTGATCTGTAGGTTTTTCCTAGAAACCTCTCCACATGGTAGTAGCTACATAATTTAACTTACTTATCGGCGCATAGGTACAACCTTGAGGGAGTCATTGTTATGTGTCAGCAAAGTTCTCCCTATCTGAATTTGAGTTTTACGTCCCTCTAACCCAGCTTCCCTTCCTCTTATTTCCACAAAATGACTCTTCTTGCACCTGAAAGTTGGGCAAGCTTTCGCAGTAGTGAGATGACTTGAATGAAATTGAGGTCATCGAAATGGATAGCTAGTTTCTTTCTCATGTCATTACTCCAAGAATCACAAATTCAGAGATATTGAGAGGTGTAATACAATCTCCAGAAGTAGAGATTGGTGCACATAAACATACTACCCCGGTGGACACTGAATTGGACCGCTACATCGAGGACTATCAATCAGCTATGTGCTGCAAATGGACACTCAGGAGTGTTCTGTGTTGCATGACATTGAATACCTTAGCTGGATTGACTGATGACACATGACCAATTGGTACATGGACTCTTCGAATTATGACATAAGTGCAGTAATTGATTTGGAGGAGTTCCCTTGGAGGATTTTGGACACCGTTCCTTGTGGCAAGAAATTTATGAGCGAGTCATCTACTGCTGATAAACATCTTCAGCGTCTACATTTTTAATTGACATTGCGCCCCCAGATATGTCATTATTGTCATTCTATGAATGAACTTGTACCTACATATGTGCCTTAACAACTCGTGATGTCGCCACATAGCATCATCCAAGTTGTTAGCAGATGCATTTATATGTGCCCATTTAGTACCTCTGAAAAAAAACTCCCAAAAATGTTTCAATGGCTAGCTTGGACTTGATTATAGCCCCTTAGCCTTAATGAGGTTTGAGTAATTTAAAACAAAAGGTTAGTTTGGGCAAACTAGAAGAAAGAAAGCAACTACACTTGGGCGTCTTTGTTAAGTTTTGATGTCGATTCATCCCTTTTGACAATAATAACGGCTATGAGAAATTATAATTCCTAGGTGCTGCATTGCATCCTCTACAAGAGATTAATCATTGCCGGTTCTGTTTACGGCTTATGGTAGTTGAGAAACCAGAGGATATAGTGCAGAAAAGCAGCCGAAGCTCTCAAAGAGATCGACGTAATACAACTTCAAGTTACATACTCAAAATCATGACAACTGCTCGGGTAACGGGTTTGCCTGAACTTTATGAACGCTTCATGGTCAGTTTTTCCATGTATTTATGCTGATGATGTGTTTGCCTTATGTCATAGGCCTTCCTGCTGTTTTATCTTTTGTACTTCCAATGGCACAATGGCCCGTTTATATATCTCTTGTTTACCTCATTCAACACCCCCACCCCCAAAGGGATCGGAAAGAAATTAGGAGGATTAACTCTGGTGCAATCTGAACCTCTTGAAGGGTTCCTCTGATTCACTTGACATGCCTTACTTCTGGACATCAGTGAGGTTAACTAAAAGATGAAGGCAAAAATGTAACCTTTTCACTCATCCAAGTCACAACACCCAAGAATTGCAACCAAGAACTTTCTGCTTCCCACATCAATGGGCACCTCCAAAATCTGCAGGTTTGCTTTTCTTTGGCACAAATTATTAAATTTTTTTATTTATTTTTTGGAATTCAGACATAAACATGTACGTATAAACCCTATTCCTGAAAAAGAACCACATTATTGATTCAGACATAGACGTGTAACTATATATCTTATTTCTGAAATGGCACATATAAGTTCCGAGATTACAAGCCAACAAAGTAGCCTGCGAGGGTCTAATTCTTGTAGTCTCGTCAGATACGCAATCCCGTTCTACAAGTGTAAGTTTCCTTCCTCCTCTTGTATACCTTTTTCTTTTCTTCGTACCTAAATTGGTCTTCGCGAATCTTCAACACTTCTTTTCTAACCAGCAGAAACATGTGCCCTACCACCGGAGCCTTGGCCATCGAATACTGACCCATCTTTGATGTTCTTAATGAACAAGAAAATGCTGAAAAGAGCAAAAAGTGCGTCACTATACTTTTTAGTTAGATGACTCCTTTGGATTTCCTTCATGCTAGTTCTGTCATCTGTGATCGCTGCAATTATATGGGGTTACTGTAGGCTTATGATCATAAAGTTAATGTCCCCAAATGCGCACTCACCAGTACTATATAGCCATGAATGTGCAATCATCTTTTAAAAGTACTGTTTTCTTAAAGTAGAAAAAGCAAGTACTGCTTTCCACTTCTAAAGATTTTGACCCATATTTAAAGTCACTGTTCTTGCTTTGCTTCCTGTCTTTGCATTACTAAGCAATCATTCTCAGTTTCTTGTATTGGCCTTTTGCCTTTAAGTTCGATCTTAACCACTTTTGGAAGACAACTAATAGAACACGACTACACATATTGCAATCACACGCTGAAGAAACAGTTTCTACTGTAGAATGTTGGGAAAACTGTTGCGTGACAAAGAACATTTAATGATTTTAATGATTTCAGAACACCTTACGATGCTTGCTTTTCTTTAAGTTTATATTTGTTCCCACCAAAAATAGTGTGAGTGGCCGGGTTGCCGGCAAGTATCTTCCAATGAAACACAATAGTAATTAATGTTTGTACAGACCATGAACACTCATAGAAAAAAGTGTATGCATTTATGGCTAATATTCTACAAGAATGAGAATGAATCTGCAGAAATACAAAATTGTACAAGATTTGCAGAAGCTGAAAGGAGAGAAAGAAGAGGCAGAAAATAGATGTCCGAGGCACTCATATTCTAAGTGTTCAGCCCTTTTTATATCGACCACGGTGTTTAATTGGGTGGCATCCTTTTTACTATATACTCAATTATTTTAGACTGATAGATTGAATTTGTCAAATCTTACGGTTCAGATTAATAATTAACCCATTATTGTTAGCCATTGGGCTAGCACCCGTTGCTAATGGTTGGGTCTGACCCGACCCTTTAATAACACATAACCCGTCAAAATCGTTGACGGCTCATATTTGAACACGAAAAATTTAAGGCATCTAATTGTGTCTCAGGACTATGCGTACCTGCAAAGTGTGTCTCACAGCCCTTTGCCACGCACACGCACGTGCGTGCTATCATTGCTCTTACGATAATTTGCAGTGTACTCAATGCACGTGTATGTACCTTATCATACCATATGAGAATAAGTAAGGGAAGCTTTATTATATGTACTCACTTACGGGTTATTTGCCTCTTCACATTGCTCTCATCCTTTCATAAAATTGTAGTTCTTTTCCTCTTCGTATCCCTCTCTCATCCCTTCATTTTTGACACATAAAATAAAGGGCTAATTACACATATATTCCTGAGGTTTAGGGGTAATTACAGTCAAGGACAATAGTTTAGACAAATTACACGTATATCCGTTGACCAGACGGAATCTTAAAAAACCTAACGGTTTTGATAAAATGACATTGTTACCCTTAAATTAGAATGTTATTTTCTTTCACATGCCATTACTTTATCTCAAAAAAAAAAAAAAACAATTTAATGTTTACTCTAACCACCCCCCCCCCCCCCCACCCCCCACCCCCAAAACCTCATGTCTGTCTCTTAAAGTCCCCACAACCGATGCACCCCCAAACCCACCCCCCCCCCTTCGCGGCCCCCCCAACCTTCCCTCTCCCGGCCACCCCCCACCCACCCCGTCTACCTCCGCCCTCGTTGCAATCACTGACCCCTTCCCCGTCACCGCAACACCCTCCCCATTCCCCGGCCACCGCACCCACCCTCCCCCTCCCCCGTCGCCGCACAGCTTTCTCTCCTCTCCTCGAGTCGGACGCCGATCATCACTCAAAAACCCCGTCATCAAGTCCAGATCGCTTCCCTTTACCACGTCATGATCAAAACACCCAAGAAATGAGTTAATGGTCAATGGAACACTGGCAGGTGCAGTATATGACGACGACCCAAGAAATGACGACGACGACCCAAGAAATGACGACGACCACTCCTCCCCTTTCCCCATCGCCTCTGAATTAGAAGGCTATAGATTGAACCGTTGAGAAAATTACTGAATTGAATTGAATGGCCTTGGTGCCAGGCAGAGTTGGGCAGGAGGAGGGGGGTGGCAGCGGGGTGGGGAGGGTGCGAATTAGGGTTTTGAAACCCCTAATTTTCAAACTAGGGTTTGAAAATTCAATCTTTGGCACTTATGAAAATTCAATCTTAATTTAAAATGTTTAAAATTTATTATGTATATAGAGTATAAGGGCATTATTGCCATTTTGAAAATACGTAATTGTGACATCGTCAAAAAAAATTTACTTTTTGGACGGAACCCTAACAGATTGACATAAATGTTACATTTTTAACGTTGTTGGTCACGATATGTTATATTTTGAAATTTTGTGTCATCGACTGTAATTACCCACAAACCTCAGGGACATATTTGTAATTAGCCCTAAAATAAATCCCCAACAATCATTTTTTTTTCTTTGTAATAAAAGCAATCACATTTGGACACATTATTTTAAAAAACATCAACATATAATGCCTTTATTAAAAAAAAAACTTCAGATATCATATAAATGAAAAAGAAAAGCAAGAACAAAAGTCACAAAAAAAAATGTAAAGCGGGCCATAAGATTGTCAAAACTACACAGTGTGATTCTTTGCATCAAGGGAACTAAACAATGAACCTATTTAGAAGTACTTCCGGTTAGAAATACTTCTACGGCGTATGGGTGAACGAGAAATAAATTTGATAAGAGAAATGATAATCTTACTCCATAAATTGAACTCAACTCTTAAGTTGTCGTTATAAAACGGATCAGGATCCGCTTCTGTCTTCTATAAAGCAGAGGTGTTGTATAGTATTTAGCGATAAAAGATTGTCATTAAAAGTGTTTTGCCGCTCTAACTTAAATTTATAATGATAATTTTTTATCACAAAAAAATATTTAGCATCGCTTTTTTGGTATAACACATTTACTGTACGGCTGAAGATCCTAATCCCTACCTCTATCAAGCTTAACACTCCCCCTATCCTCCCATGTCCACGTGCAGACTACCGACTGCATGGAGAGTTAAATTAATAATAATCATGGCCAAACTCTCGCCTTCTCCAGAAAGAAAAATATAGAACGAAAGCGCTTACAGTCAGTCACCACCATGGCCAAACTTCATCAAAAGCAAAAGCAAAAAGCTCACACCACCACCACCATCACCCTTTTCCTTCCTTTCACCAAAAAGCGACCAAAAAGCAAATCACCTCAACAAAGACACCATGCATATACATGTAAGATCCCCCCGAAACACACACGCACGCACACCCATGCATTGTCCTGAGCAATGGCAGAGATTGTTGTTGCAGAGCCTAGCGGCGAGAGTTCGAGCAGCAGCAGAAGAGCTTACACTACTACTAATGCAAGACCCTTTACGAGGTCAATCACCACTGGCCGTGACTACGTGCCGGAGCAGTTTGACAGTGAGAAGCTGCCGGTGGCATTGGCTTCAGAGATTCAGAGGTTTCTTCGTGTCGCGAATTTGATTGAGTTGGAACAGCCTCGTGTCGCTTATCTTTGTAAGCCCGCTATGATTATCCGCTATGATTATTTGGAACATTTGTTCATTTTGCTGTTAATTGGTTTTTTAAAAGCATTAGTTTCAAGAATATGTGGTAGTTTGTGGATTGCTCGTTGTATTGAGTTGGATAATATGGGTTGGAGCATATGATTTTGAATAATCACAAGACAAGAATTTCGATAATGATTCCTTGGTTTTTATATTGGTTAAGATTGGATTGGATTGAATAGAGGATGTTTTCTGTTTGGCTAGTAAGGAAATTGAGTTATGTGTGTGATTTGGGGAGGTTTGGAGGTGGAGGGGTGGCAGGTGTAGAGAAGAAACTACTTCTTCGAGTCTTATTTCGTATTGCTGATTTTGTTTAGAAGAATGACAACATTTTATCCAAAACCTTCAATTGTTATACGAAGCGTATGTTTTCTGACAATTAGACGCCACATTGCGAAGGGGGTGACAGGGCAGGCTGGGTCTGGTGGGGTGGTGGTGTTGATAAAGAGCTTATTTCTGATCATTATACTACATGCATCACACGTGTTTAATTCAATATTTTGAGCAGGCCGCTTCCATGCTTTCGAAGTAGCACATAATCTGGACCGTAATTCGAGTGGGCGGGGTGTACGACAATTCAAGACGTCTCTTCTTCAGCGCCTTGAACAGGTAAATAAGCTGAAGCCAAATTGGTAAAATATTATCCTTACAGGAACTCGAATGTGGATGTTTGATATGCATGTGTAAATTTGTGTCTACCCACACATAGAAAACGAGACTTATCAAGGAAAAATCAGCACCAGATGTACTTTATACTCCCTGCTGTACAAATACTAGTCCTGTTAACTTTTCTATCACTTTTTGAGTTATTTTAATGCTGAAAAATTGACCATAGGCATTAATTTGACCCTTGTTTAACTTGTTAGATAGTGCTTTTAGCTTTAGTGCTGGAGCAGAAGATTCCTAAATAATTCAAATCAGATTTTGGAAAAGTTTGTTGTCATTTGATGGCCATGAGATTGCCTGTTTACTCATCCAAAAATATATAAAAAATGCTTTTAAAAAGTGGTGTAATATTCAAAGGGACTCAAAGTTATATAATGGAGGTTGCAGTACTACACAAAGATAGCATCATAAATCATCAATAATGTATTTCCTTTTCACATTCACGCCCTTGTTCTGAATCCTCTTACAATTTGGAATTGACACAAACTGATAAATTAACACTGTATCAGTCCCTCAGAGGCTAAAAGCAGTTAAGTTAATTGTTCTTACTTGCTTACATTGTGGGTTTGTCATTTTGCATGTATATTTTCTATCGTGTTTCTTTAATAGCAACTTTTCTTGTTTAGCACAGCCGTTGCTGAACCATATGTTGTTATGACAATTTATCAAACATTATTTGTAGGGTTCCATAGGTTTTTGTTTTGCTTTGATTATTATGGGTTTTTCCCTCTTATTCAATCAATATTGAAATATGTCTTACACACTTTCCTGCTTTTGTTTGCTTTGGCATAAGAAAGGATGAAGAACTTACTATTAGAAGAAGGAGGGAAAAGAGTGACATACGTGAACTCAGACGTGTTTATCAAGAGTACAAACGGTACATTCTCAAGTACGGTGGAGAGTGTAATTTGGAGAATAGGTAAGTGACCCTAGTCTCGCAGATGCCATATTGTCATTCTATTCAATTTCAGTGTGCTGAATACTGTTAGTTGCAATTTCTGCTAATGGTATTGACTGGACTTCTGACCCAATGTCGACAGAGAGAAGTTGAACAAAGCGTGTGCAGTTGCTTCTGTGTTATCTGAAGTATTATGTACAGTTACTGATGCTGCGGGTCATCAGGTTTCTTTTTGCTTCTCTTTCTTTTCCGCATTTCTCAATTTTTTGGAGAGAAAGTTTCCTATATAACCCTTTTACTAGATTCCTTCATGTCTCATGTGCTTTCATTTCTACCTTTTGTCCTCTTCGTAGGCCCTTGCTGATACTGAAAGCACAAGAGCAAAATCTGAATTTTATGTCCCATATAACATTCTTCCCCTTGACCAAGGAGGTGTCCATCAAGCAATTATGCAACTTCCCGAGGTCTGTTCTTGTAAGATAAGCTAGTACTAATACCTTTTAGTTAATCACTCTGGTATAGTTGATAATAGCATCTGCCTCCCTTAAGGTTATTAAGCTGTTGAAAGGCACTATGTTGTCTCGTGGCACTTATTCTAGGCCAACTCACTGTGCCAAGTAATCTCAGCTTGTTCTCTGCAGCATGTGCAAGCTGTGATAAAATGGAATTAGTTTGTTCATAGACTGCTAAAATGCTACAGATAAAAGTTGCAGTGGCTTCTGTTCGCAACATTCGTGGTTTACCTTTCCTCGAAGACTTCAGACAACATGTAGCTTACATGGATTTGTTTGATTGGCTTCAAATTTGCTTTGGATTTCAGGTGATCATTCTATTACTTCATTTTTGGTGTTTTGTAATACTCTCTCCACAAGGGGGTCACATCACAAAAAACAATTGAACTGGCGAGTCACTCATATATGATAAGGGCTCCGTCAACTCCAACTTAACTTCTTTGATTGGAGTATTTCTTCACACATATGTTCATTGTAATTTGCCAGAAAGGAAATGTTGCCAACCAGAGGGAGCATCTGATTTTGCTTCTGGCTAACACACATATTCGGAAAAGTAATAAGCAAGCAAACATGCCGAAGGTGATCTGAGTGACACTGATATTCTACTACTTTAAAACTTCCACCATTTATGTCAGTAATACATATTACTTGGTGATTATAGTTAGGGGATGGGGCTGTGGACGAACTGATGAAGAAGTTCTTTAAAAATTATACAGAGTGGTGCAAATTTTTGGGCAGAAAAAGCAGCATTCGGTAAGATTTATTACGCAATAATAGTATACTCCAAGTTCAACAAAGTCATGAGATCCATCCAGATCAAAAAATTTCTATTTGACAGCATGTGTCTGTCAATGCTTTACGTCTTTCGCATCTTTGTGTCTATCTTTGTTCGTGTCATTTAAGGATTATTCTTAAATCTTTTTACCAGCAGAAAGTCCCAATTTCGATAATTTTGGTTACTATTTCCAGCATCGACTTCTCAGTATATAATATTTCTGATGCAGGTTGCCATATTTAAAGCAGGAAGCCCAACAGTACAAACTTTTATATATAGGGCTTTATCTTCTTATATGGGGGGAGGCTGCCAACTTACGATTTATGCCGGAGTGCCTCTGTTATATATTTCACCATGTAAGCTGGGATTGTATAGCTCTTTATAGTTCCCTCATGATGTTCTAAATTGGCTCTGGACATTAAACAAGATATAAATCATAGTTAAACTGACTTTATTAGCCAAAGCCAGCTTGAGACCTTTTCACTTTAACATTTAGAATGCACCACTTAATCTCCTCAAGCCAATGCAGAGCACCCTTCTGCTAATAACATAGCACGCTCTCTAGGAGAAGCACAATTAGAGAATAAGGTTCCTACTGGTCAGACTATGGTGGTTACTTGTGCACCTTATGCCTCGTATTTTGTTCTTTTACAAGTATTGTTTCTGATTTTACAAGAAAAACGAGGAGAAGTTGGAAGTCTATGAAGCTTTGCCCACCTTAAATTTAAAAAACTTCCTCTGATGAGACTAAAATTTGCCCACCTTATCATGAATCCTAGCCTCACCATGCCTCAGCAAACACATTGAGCCTATCTGATAATGCCACACTACTGCAGCTTGTAAAGGGTCTTTATGATTAATGAAATGTTTCATAATGGGAGATGCGAACCACAAAAGTCCTTCTGAGCAATAAACAGGAGTCCTTGTCTTTAAGGCTGCCCAAGCAGACCATGGTCTTATATCATCTTAGTCAGAGGTTTAAAGTTGATTGTTTGTTACTTTGTTTTTATACATGTATATTTTTCCAGATGGCTTATGAGTTGCATAGTATGCTGATTGGTGATATAAGCATCATGACTGGGGAAAAGGTCATGCCAGCATATGGTGGAGGACCTGAGTCGTTTCTAAATAATGTAGTCACCCCGATATACAGTGTTATTTATGAGGTACTTTAAACTCCCAATTGTGCAACTTTACCTATACAAATTTTTTCAGTCTCATGCTAACTTTAACCCAAAATTATTCAAGGAAGCTATGAAAAATCAAAACGGGATGACTGACCATTCTACATGGAGAAACTATGATGATTTGAATGAGTACTTCTGGTGAGTATTAACGCCTCCGTCACTGCTTGCATATCTTTTATTTTGCTTCTGGTAATTTTGTGGCTGACGGCTTGGGGTTGTTGATTCCTGCTTTATATTTGCAGGTCTCCTGATTGTTTCCAAATAGGTTGGCCCATGCGTCAGGACCATGATTTTTTCTTTGTACAACCTTCAAATGCTCACAAGATTAGAAACAGACGGATATCAACTGAGGTCGTTGTTGAAGACACACAGACAGAAGAACACAATGGTGAAGAAATAGGGGTAAACCATGCCTTCACGGCTTTACGCATCACATATACAGCATGTCATTTCAAAGGCTGATTCCATCAGTCTGGATCATTGAGTTTGTGGCACTCTAGGGTATCACAAACGTCATTACTTCAAGGCTTATCATATAAGCACGTCTTTGAGTTGATCTTCAGGTTTAAAAGTTTGCCAGAGCTGCTCTCATAAACACATATTCTTCGGCATCCCTCTGCCTCCGTGTGTGTGTCAGTGTCTGTCTGCAGTTGTTGCAAGCGCGTGTGAACTGCTAGATACAAGATAATTCCTAGTGTGCATCTTTTTATTTGTACCTTTTTCATTGAGCATAGTGCCGCATCAGTTGAAACAAAGTGATTAGTCAAAATTGAACTTGAAACGCAAAAAGCTGAACTAGCTAACTTGTTTCTACACGCGACTTGCTGCCTTCGGGAGATGCGCCCTTGCCTTTCGTTGGATACTTGGAGTTGGTCAAAGTTTTTAGCAATCTAAGTGTAGTTCTCTTCCTTGAATTAGGCAGCTATGTGAATGAATGATTAAGTAATGTACTGTTAAACTTTGATGTGGAAGTAAATATGGCTGGGATGACTCAGGCATCATCATCAATATCCAACGTATCATCCTTTTTTTCCCCTCTTCTCATTGTACAATGCTATGTTGAATGAATTTTAAATATTGGAAATCAAGCTAAGTTCGTCTTTGGCAAATGGTTTTGGGCACATAAATATGTCATGTTTGAGAAGTATAAATTGCGTAATGTAAAAGAATTTTAGTTTAAATTCTCCTGTTGATCCAAAAGTTGGTTAGAATCAAGTGCAGCTTATTTGTTTTGCCCGCTTAATGTCGTGGAATATCTGTTCTGCCTTTCTTTCTCTTCTTTCTTGATATCTGTACTGCTAAAGAGCATAAGTTTGTCACAAGACTTTACACTTGGTAATCAAAAAGCAGGAATTACAGTTTCCAGTCATGACTTGATCCTCTGCGTGCCAAAATTGCTCCCATACTGATTGATCAGTTCCCATAACAAACACACGCACATTGACCATTTCATGTCTCATGTTTCTGTTTTCTCCTTAAATTTCTGCTTTCAGATTTTTTTTTTCTTTTCCAGGTTAATACGGAAGAAAGGCCAGAGCCGAAATGGTTGGGAAAGACAAATTTTGTAGAAATTCGTTCATTTTGCCATATTTTCAGAAGCTTTGACAGAATGTGGAGCTTTCTCATTCTAGCCCTTCAGGTGTTTGATAAAGCAGCAAACTGTTTTTATCGACTGCTCATAATTTGACGATGTTTTACTCTGTTGCTAAATCTATTTTCGTTCTACCCAGGCGATGATAATTATGGCAACTCATGATTTGGAGTCACCACTGCAAGTGTTCGATGCAACAATTCTTGAAGATATTATGAGCATTTTCATTACATCTGCAGTTCTTAAACTTGTACAAGGTTTGGTACTATTGTTTACTTGGTAATTTTACATAATGGAAATGCAAAATTGGTCACATTTTTGGTTCACAGTGATGAAGCTTTATTTGGTACCGAGTTTTATTAGTTTCTTATAAAAATGTTACGGACCACAAAATCAAAAACTCTTGTCTCGGAAAATAAGTACATATCTGAAGCTTACTCTGCATCTTTGAGCTACATGAGGGATAAGGCATGCCTAACTGATTCGAACAAAGCAATTTACTTCTCAAGTGATTACCGGGATATAGGACCTAATTTTCTTCTTTTCGAAGAAAGACGTTTCTTTTGTCTCTGCGTTGGAAGTAGTCAATCACTGGACTTGTGCCCAACTATAAAAACTGCGTACTTTTTAAGTGTTACCTTGGAAAATGGATCACTGGTAAAGCCTTGTTCTTTCAAGAGGTTTAGGGGAAAATTGTCCAACAATTATTGCGGTTATTTTTTTTATATTTCTTAATATACCATTTGTTATTAGATTCCACATTAAACACGTAGTGGTGATTCTGTCAAACCTTAGTCCTTTCGCAGGATGTTGGTAAAAAATGTAGATTCTTCACTGTATAGGTGGCAATCTCTTTATATTTGTTTCTGTTTCTTCCTGTTTATTCTTTTCTGAAAGTGAGCTGGACTATTGTTATTGGCTGCACCCGATACCACTCTCTTATCTTCTAATGATTCCGTGTCTTGTTGTTCTTCCTTCTCTTATTGTCATACCAAGGCAAAATTTGGTTGGAAACATTTCTCTGCTTTTAAGCCAGGGATCAGTTGTTATGTGCTTCTGCATGTTATTAAATATGCTAGAATTTGTCTTCTATCAAAAGTTTCATCTGGAGTGTCATTGGCTGTTGATATTGTTGTCTTTAGGAAATCACAATACCCTTCATATGGCGAAAGAAGGTTGCAATTATTGGCAATAGGTGATTTACAGCATGGAAATTTTCGGTTCTTATCTTATTGGTCATACAGCCTTTTTCTTTTAAGCATAATGCATGTTCCCGGAAAAAGCTTATCCATTCTTTTGAGAAGTTTCCTGCTTTATGCTTTGGTGATACGCTTCAGTTTTCTAGAGCTTGTCAAAAAGATGTGGTGATTTCTTTATGTTCTATTCAAGGAGTTGTGAAGAAAAATTACTTCCCAAAGATAACCAATGTCTGGAAATTTCCTGGTCTTGCAGCTATTCTTGACATTGTCTTTACATGGAAGGCTAGATGCACAATGGACTCCACACGAAGCAAGAAATATGTGCTGAAGGTAGTTGTTGCAGTGATTTGGACTATTGTCCTTCCTGTATTATATGCTAGCTCTAGGAAAAAGTATACATGTTATTCCACACAAAAGGGAAGCTGGCTTGGAGAGTGGTGTTATTCTTCCTACATGGTTGCAGTGGCCTTTTATCTGCTGACAAATTCAGTCAATATGGTTCTCTTTTTTGTGCCTGCGGTTGGAAGATACATTGAGACTTCAAACTTCCGAATATGCACTTTTTTGTATTGGTGGAGTCAGGTACCACAACTTTTTTTTTTTTTTTGTTTCGAGATGTCTATTAAGATTTTGTATCGAAGTCATCATAGACATAGGATGTTCATTAGCTGTACTAGACCGCCTAATGAATGGGTCATTGCATATACAATTTCTTGAAGGTGAAAAATCAACTCTGAAAAACCCCATCCCAACAATATGTGGCTTGCCACGTTTTCTTATAATCCTTAGAAATTGAAAAAGTTTCTTTTCTTCTCCCTCTTTTTGTTTCAAATAATAGGCATGGTTATAGTACACATGATTAAGATTTAGATTCGTATCAACTATTATGTGAACTTTTTTCTAGTTTTCTTTCATAAGATTCTCTTCATTGTGTAGCCTAGGTTATACGTCGGACGAGGGATGCAAGAAAGTCAACTCTCTATTCTGAAGTATATATCCCAACAAAAGTTTTTTCGATCCTGATGTTTCTTCTAAGATACCTCTCTTGACACATGCTTCTCTGATTGTACTTGTAGGTATACAGTTTTCTGGGTGCTGTTGCTCTTAAGCAAATTCTCATTTAGCTACAACTTTGAGGTAAGTCATTTGAAACGCTTTACTTTTCTGATGACTAAACCTTAGATCATCATATAGATCATCCGCCTTAGTAGTTGCTACAGCCTCGTTAGCCTATATAGTGCCTGGTCAGCCAGGAAAACGTATTTCTTCAGATTATAGTAGTAGTTACACGTAAAACATCATGCCCTCTTCGCTAGACTCTAAAAGTTATGGGACAGTAAGATGTGATAGGCCTGTTTGGAAACTCTGTTTTGTTTTCAGGTTTATTTTTTCGTACAAACAAAGGCAAGGCCTCACTCTATTCCTATGAAGGAATAGAGGCCATGGGGAGCTCTCAGGTCAAGAAGGTAAAGGCCTTACTCCATTCCGATTACTGAATAGCGGCCTTGGAGCTTGGGACATCAAGTCATTCGCTCACTCCCGACTATGCTCAGCCCCTCACGCTTTTTGGGCTTACGGGGCTGAGGAGTCCATTTCCAACTAGGATAGTGTCATAATGAGGAACCCAGCTCCGACTTCTTTCAATGAAGTTCTAACAGTTCGCAACGTCATTTTCTGTTTTGAAAAACAAAGTTTACCATGGCCAAAATGTATGTCTTTCTGAAAACCCCACAAATGTCCTTTCATAAACAGATAGCCTTCTGGTTCGGGCAAAAGTTGTAACAGAAATGCACAATGACAAAACAAGCCAATGACACATAGAGTGAATCCAAGAAACAGGCACACAAATAGAGAACGGCGCCAGTTCTGGGGTTCATTCTAAGGTTCAGTATAACAAACAGGAAATGTTTTATAAAGCAATACTGTTTGCAAAATATGAATCTCAATGGACATATAAGCGAATCTACTAACTTATGGTGCCAATCAAACACATGCAGATAAAACCACTTATAGCACCAACGAGACAGATCGTGAAAATTGGGGTAAAAAACTATGATTGGCATGAGCTTTTCCCAAAAGGTAAACCTACACCACACCCCCCCCCCCCCGCCCCCCCGCACTTTTCCTTTGTTAAATCCATATACAACTGTTCCAAAATGTTATTGCTGTCCATTTATCTGACATAAATTTTTCTCCAATCAGTGAAGAGTAATGCTGGTGCAGTTGTGGCTATATGGTCTCCAATAATACTTGTGAGTTTATTGGAAAAATCTCCCTCTAATGTACACAATGTTATAAATCACGCTTTATCATAGTAAGGGTGTTTAAAGATAATATAAATTCCAAACCTCTTATTAGGGTATTATATTTGGCATAATTTCAGTATTTGACACCTTTATTCAATGGATCAGATATATTTCATGGACACGCAAATATGGTATTCAGTTTTTTGTTCAGTTTTCGGTGGACTTTATGGGGTTCTTAATCATCTTGGTGAGGTAAGCTTATACCAATTTTTTTTATTGGAGTATCATGGTAGTATTCTTATTATGTATTTTCCATATAGATTCGGACACTGGGCATGCTAAGAAGTAGATTTCAGGCTTTTCCTTCGGCATTCACTGCTTGCCTCATCTCACCCCCCTCAAGAAAAGATAAACATCGAAGGAGGAAATGGTTCTTCAGCAAGAGATTTAAGGAGGTGTGTGTTTCAACAGTATGATATGTTGCCACACTCTTCCGAGCATCGTGTTTGCGTGTCTGACGTGTCTCTTGAACGATTTCCTCACAGGGGTCAGAAACTGAGAAAAATAGTGCTACAAAGTTTGTCCTTATATGGAACCAGATTATCACTAGCTTCCGTGAGGAGGACCTAATAAGCAACAGGTTTATTCTTCTCTGCTAGACATACAGTCTTTTCACAACATGGGTATACTTTAGAGAAACTTAGAGAAACATGCTTTATTGAAACAGGGAGTTGGATTTGATGAAAATACCTTCGCCATCCGAGTTTATGTCTGGCCTGATTCGTTGGCCTGTTTTCCTTCTTGCTAATAAGGTATTCTCTACCTATGAGACATTATTGCAACTACTGATGTTGCCAGAGGCGGAACTAGGCTCATGTTGCCACTGCTCTCTCTCTCTCTCTCTCTCTCTCTCTCTCTCTCTCTCTCTCTCTCTCTCTCCCCCCCCCCCTCTCTCTCTCTCCCCCTCTCTCTCCCTCTCTCCCCCTCTCTCCCTCCCTCTCTCCCCTCTCTCCTCAATTATATCCCACATACAAGTATTTATCTTCCTGTTTATTATAGGTTGCAATAGCATTGAGCATTGCCAAAGACTTTGTGGGAAAAGACTCCACTCTTTTAAAGAAGATCAAAAAAGATGACTACATGTACTTTGCTGTAAAGGAGTGCTATGAATCACTTAAATACAT